>RJWM01002082.1:0-136923 GCA_004363535.1 Dasyprocta punctata | reverse complement strand
ACTGCTCAATGTATTCGTTATTGAGAGGGAACAATTAATACTCATATGATTGGATCAATCTTGCATGTCTATATCTGTTAATGTAAGAAACCATTTTAAAGATAACGATGCGCAAATTGCAACCATTGTCAAGCTTCTATCTTCCGGTTTTGTAAACCTGCAATGTTGTGTATTTACTCTAGGTGTTTGCTTGTCTCTTTTGCTTGTTGTTTTTACTATATATGTCGTTTTTTTGTTGTTGTTGTTGTAGTTTTTGTTTGTTTTGTTTTTCTTCGCTCAAATAAAATTAAAAAAAAAAAAAGAAAGTCCTATAGCCTGTGTAGTCTATACTATTCAATCTAAAACTTGTATTTTTCTTTTTTTATTATATGTTTAATGATAACTGACCGATACAGTGCTTCAGGTGATGAGAAGGTATTTTTTATCTCATTTCATTGAAGTCTTCCATTGCATTTGTTTTGTTTTGTTTTGTTTTGTTGTAGTTTTTTGTTGTTTTTGGTTTTTTGTTTGTTTGTTTGTTTTGTTTTGTTTTTTAGGCAAGGTTTCACTGCAGTTCAGGCTGCTCTTGAACTTACCTTGTGGCCCAGGCTGGCTTCAAACTCACAGGAGTCCTTCTGCCTCAGCCTCCCGAGTGCTGGGATTACAAATGTGCATCACCATACCCGGCCTTCCATTGCATTTAGAAGGGGAATATGACAGCTGTTAGTGGCCACTTTGCAGTTGAGGAAATAAGTTCTACAGAGGTTACTTCTTCAGTGTCACACCTCTTCTTGTTAGAAATAGCGTGCTAATCTTTGCATCCTTTTTTAATGTTTTTATAATTTTTAATTTTTATTACTCTGTGTTTACAGTACATAATGTTTTCATTCCTTGTGTGAGGTTGGCGTGTGTACACAGCACATCATCATTACTTTTTTCATCCCCTTTCCCTTCTCTCCATCTCTTGACCTCCTCCTTTGAGAAAGATCTATCCCCCTACTTCTATTATTTATCTTTTATTTTGCTCTTTATTTATAAGGTGAATTTCTCATATAAAAGGAATCAGGCAGTAATCAAACTTGTGTGTCTGATTTATTTCACTTAACATTATGGTGTCAAGGTGCATCTATTTTCATACAAATGACTCAAATTTATCTTTTCTTTGTGGCCCATTGTGTGTAAATACCACATTTTCTTTATCCATTCATTGTTGATGGACACATAGGCTTCTCCCAAGATTAGGCATTATAAATTTTATGCTACTGTATTAACGAGTATGCTTGTATCACTGTAATATGATGTCTTTAACTCTTTTAGGAAGATGCCTAGACAGGAAAGAGATGGGTCAAATTGAATTTCTAGTTTTAGTTTTTTTGAGGAATCATCAGACTGATTTCCATAGTGCTTGTACTAGTTTACGATTCCACCAAAAAAGTAGGATGGTTTCTTTTTCCCCACATTCTCTCCAGCATTTGTTATTATTTGAATTTTTGATGATGGCCATTCTTTCTGGCACAAGATGGAATCCCTGTGTTGTTTTGACCGGCAATGTTAAGCATTTCTTTGTTTATTTATTGGCCATTTGCACTTCATCTTCTGAGAAGTGTATCCATTTCACTTGCCCATTTTTTTACTAGTGCATGTTTGTAGTCCATAATGATTATATTTATCATGGGAAGTTGGTACAAGTACATCTTAATTCTTTTTGCTTTCTTCATCCCCTACTCCTCCCCTCCCTCCCTGCTCCTTTCAACTGTTGGTCCCTTTCCGATTTACAAATGCTCTACTTTCATCTTTTTTTTTTCTTGTTCAATTTTTTCCCTCCCCTTGCCTCTGTCTCTTATTCCCCCATCCATGTGAAGAAGATCTTTCTACTTTATATATCTATCTTATATTTTACTTGCCCTTTTTTTGACTGAGTCTTTTATTTGAGGAGGTCTAATTTTTTGAGTTCTTCGTATCATCTAGATTGCCTAATATATGTCTTATTTTCTGATCAAAGCTGTTTATTCTAGATTACAAATATGAGAAACTTAGTTGCTAGTTCATTCATTCTAGGAGAGCACTGTCCAATAAATAGGCCACATTCTAGAGTTCTTAAGTAGGTACATTTTAAAAAGAAAAAAAGCAGGTAAATAGGGAAAATTAATTCAGTGTCTTTTATATGATATAATATATCCAAAATTATATAACTTCAACATTAAGTAGCGTAACGATTATTGAGACTTTTACATCTTCTTTTAATCATATTAAGATTTTGGAATTCAACTGTACATTTTATTCTCAGAGTACATCTCAAATGAGGCTAGCCATATTTCAAGTGCTTCATGTGACTAGTAACTATCTATTGGGTAGAGTAGCTCTTATAATTTCTCCATAATGTAGTTGAAAATCAGCTTCTACTCCCTGATAAAAAGTTAAACGGAAATACAGGAATCATTATTTCCACACCAGAATACACAGAGAAATGTTTCATAAATAATAAAAATAATAGGAGGCTTCTGGGAAAACATGGGTGTTATTTATTCTTCTGAGGATTTGTTTTTCCATTGGTAGTGGTTGGTTTTGCCCAGTAATTCATCATTTGATGGAAAAATGTAAACTTACTCTACTTCATGAGGTGTAGGATGCATAGAATTTCATTCATTTATGGATATATATATGTATGTATATCATTTTTGGGAATGTAAGTCTGATTATATTTCATCATTGTCTCAGAATTGTTCAGTTCCTCCTCACTGGAGTTTTTGAAAGTTTCCCAGGAAAAGACTCACTGACAACTTACAAATAATACTCTATTCTGAGTCCTACTAGGTTAGTAAAATCAAAATATCCGGCATGGACAGAGGTACCAGTGGTACTTCAGTTTACAAACTTAATTCGTTCAACGATTCTGGAAAAGGTGGTCATGTTTGTGTTCATGCGTTGACCATGGTCATGTTTGTCACTCGATACAGAGTTTGCAAACAAACAAAAGAATTGCCAAATGCTCCTGTTTGCACATCAAATTGTTAGCAAACAAAAGCCTTCACGAACTGAAGTACCACTGTAGTTTTAGTAAGTACCCTACATGGAATTTAGCATCCTTTTTGGGGAACTGACATAGTAAATAAAATCTTATTCCTTAATCTTGTCATATGGGATCCTTTGTGACCTAACCCATGACTAGATCTGTCATCCATCCAGCTTTAGACTTCAGCAGCATAGTTATGTAGCCCTCCTTCTCCCTTCCAAGCTCCTTCAGCCTACAATGCTCTTCTGCCTTGTGTCTGCCAGCAAACTTCTGGTAAGACTCAGGATCACCTCCTCTGTGCTTGCTTCCTTGCCCAACCCTGGCCATTTCATCTCCACACTTCCCATTGCCACTTGACATTTCCATGTTAAGATAATGAAGGTCCCTAGCTCTCACCATCTGTTTACACTGGCTGCAACTCCTCACTGAGAATAGGGCTCACAAGTTCCACTGTTAGAGCTAAGCAGTCTGACCCAAGGAATTACTAAATAAGTACTGTTCTGATGAAAACAGTACTAGTAACTGCAACTGGTACTAATAATGATATATCCACATCTGTTTCATAATAGTTTATGAATGTAATATACTTTTCACTTATATGATCTCATTTCATTCTCACACACAACCTTATGAGGTTGGAATGATTATTTTGCAAGATGAAACTTGGAGAGATTAAGTAACTTGTCCCATGACTTATAATAGGGATACTGTAATTCTGGGCTGGCTCCATACTGATATTACCTAATTTCTATGCAGAGCACAAGAAGCATAAATCTTTCAGATTTCAAATGAAGTAGAGAAATGGCCTTCGCTTATTCAGTTTATTCACTAACAAAAATCAAAGCTCACTTTTATGGGTTTTTTTTTTTTTTTCTGCTTCAGATTTTTAGCCTAAAGAGCATATTTCACAAAATCTACACCTGGTATTTAGTTAAGCAGCCATCACCAGGTTGTATAAATATTCACATGAGCAATGAATATGTGAATAATCAATGTAACCAGTTAGAGTCTGATGGGGTTGTTATTTTCTTTAGCATATTCCAGTGACATTCCTGTCATTTGAGAAAACTTTATATACTCTGAGTAAAGGTATTAATACATTTTAACAGAATGGAGACTTGTTTAATATAAGAAAAAAGTCACCAAATGAGGAAATTAAGTATCTAAGCTGGTTTGTGATGTTTTAGAGCTATTATTATATTATTATTAGAAAATCATGAGTATCACATCAGTCACATTCATGTCCGAGTTCTAGTCACTTTAGTAGCATGGGACAAATAGTGCAGTCTGGATCAATCTTTCCGTGCCGTACATCTCAGACTGTGGTCTCACACAAATTTATTTTAAGAGTCAGGACTTCCCCTGATACAAGCAATAGCAAGAAATGCCTCTATTTCTTCCATTTTATTTTATTTGGTAAATGTTAGTCAGCAGATTTTTATAGATTAAAGGAACCATTTCAGTTTCGTTTAACAAACTCATTGCAGTACTTTGAAAGCACACTCTTGTGTAATATTCTTATTCAATTGTTGGTGTTGATTTACTTTGTGTGATGCTCTGGTAGAACAGAAATGAAATAATAGTCTTGTTTTTAAAAACAGTAATTTGTACCCTCCATTAAAACTACCATTTAGATTACTTAGTAGGTCCCAACTTAAATTTAAATAATGGCTCCCCAGAGGTCACATTTTTCTGCCTAAAAGATATCACTCTGTTGTGTACAGTTATTAGGAGTCATGGTGATAAGCTCTTCTTTGTAGTCCATTAAGAATATCTTTTCTATACCATTAGAAATTATAACAGTTATCATGTAGATGATGCTAGCCCATGAATAAATTTACTCTCTGGCTCGTAGATAAATTGAGGACAAAATTAAATACTCAGGCAAGAGTTGTTTTAGACAGAGATCCTTCTAAAGGGCTTATATGTAGTGTCTAATTTGACAAAAAGCACCCAAAATACTAAGCATGGAAATGTGAGGCTGATATTATTATTATTATTGCCAGATATGTACCAGCAACTGAAATTTCATGGAATTGTGATATAATTACCCTTTAAAAATATAACAGCTATTTTGAGATGTAAGTCACATACCACACTGATTACCGACTCAATGATTTTTGGTATATTTAGAGAGTATTGTAACCATTACCACAGTCAACTTTAGATAATTTCTGTCATCCTGAAAAGAAACCCTGAACTCATTAACACTAACTTCCTATTTCTCCCCAAATCCCCCAACTCTTGGCACCCACTGATCTATTTTCTGTCTCTGTGGATTAGTCTGTTTTGTATATTTCACATGAATAGAGTCATAGCTTCCATTAAGAGTAATTTCAGTAACTAAGTTTATGTTTTCAGGGTTCCACCATGTTATAACAGAAACCAGTACTTCATTCCTTTTATGTTCAAATGGTATTTCATTGCATGGCTATCCCACATTTTGTTTAGCTGTTCATTAGGTAGACACGTGGGTTGTTTCCATTTTTCAGCTATTCTGAATAATGCATTTATACATATTCATGTACAAGCTTTGGTGTGGAAATGCATTTTCACTTCTCTTAGACATATTCCCAGGAGTAGATGCTGAATCGTGTAATAATTTACATTAAGGAGCCACCAAAATATTTTCCAATATGACTGCACCATTTCACATTCCTACTAGTGGTGTGTGAAGGTTCTAATTTCTTGGTTTCCTTGCCAGTATCTGTTACTATCTTTTTTTTATCATGTATCTGTTACTATCTTTTTTATCATGCTGATGTGTGTGAAACTGTCTCGTGCTTTTGATTTGCATCTCCTTGATAACTGATGTCATGGAGTAACTTTTCATATGCTGTTGGCTACTTGTATATCTTCTTGGGAGAAACATCTATTGCAATCTTTTGGTCATATTTTAAGCTGTTTTTGCACTTATTATTAAGTGGTAACAGTTCTTTATGTACTCTTTATTCTAGTCCCTTGCCATATATATAACTTTAAAACATTATCTCCCATCCTGTGGAGTGTCTTCACTCTCTTGGTGGCTATAACCACGTATCTTGTAACAGTCTTATTCTTGAGGACATTGTGTGCTTTAAGCTCTTCCACTGTGGGTTAGTTTTGGCTCCTGTTTCCAAAGCTTCCCGCTACTGCGCACTTGTTGCGGTATATTGATACTGTAAATTTAAGATTTGTCTGCCCTATCAGAAGCAGTTGTGTCTTACAATATTTTGTATATTCAGTGCTAGGAACTCTGCCAACACAAAATAGGAGTTCAATAATTGTTAGACTAAACTGAACCTGAGTCTAAAGAAAAAAAAAATAGGTTCAGATCAGTACTGACCTAGGAAAGTTGACAGGAAGGCCTTTAATAGACTGTCTAGCTTTCACCACTTGTATCTTTGCTACAGGATTTGTAGCATGGAGCCCAGCTCATCACAGGCTGCTTTGATCTGTTCTGAACAGTGGACTGAAATTTATACAGTCAAGCACTTATTTTATTCATTACTTAAAAATCTTTAAAATTCTTCAGTGCCATACGTTAAATTTAGTGAAGTCATATGAATGGAGCTTTGCCATTTGTATAAGGAGGTAACCTGGTGTACTGTGCTGCCTTGTGGTGTGCCCGCTCTGCTGTGGTCTAAGGGATTCCCAAGCTTTCTCCTCCTAACAAGGTAATTCCTACAGTAGTAGTTTTCCATTAATTTCTTAAAACAATCTTGGTAATGCTAATTTTCCTGTTTGTCCTAAACTTTTCTAAATTAAAGAAGTAATTGGATGATTCTCCTTTATTTTTGGCGCGTATTTTATTTTCTTTCAAAGATGTTGTACATTCTGTCCCTCCACAAGTCACTATTGTTGAAAATGTTGCAAGTGTCCTGTTTTCATCAGAAAAGTACGATAACATGAAGTAGCAGTTACTCCCAATAGAATGAAGATGCAGATTTAATTGTTTAAACCTAGCCCTTTGCAGAACTCCCTAGTTCTTAATTTTACATCCTGACAGAAACAAGCAAAAGAAAATGTAAAATGAGACTTAAGAAAGTCCAGATAGTTTCTGTATACCTTTGATGAGATTTGAGACTTGTTCTCTCTCTCTCTTTCTCTCTCTCTCTCTGTCTGTCTCTGTCTCTGTCTCTGTCTCACACACACATGCGCGCACACACGATGATGGGGGAAACAAATGATAGCTGATGATGATTTATTATCACTTAGCATAGCAAGCTGTATTAAAAATTACTTCATCTCAAAAGACTTACTGGAATTCCTGAATGAGAAATTACCCCACCCTTAAATTTTTTTGTTTTTTATTTTTTTATTTTATTTTTTTTGTTTTTGTGAAACAAAATTAGCTCTGTTTTGGGGAGGAAAAAGAGCTTGGCAGGCATGCTGATTATAATACCCTATTGGAAAACACTTTGATTTACTAAAAAACATCCTTTTTGTGGTAGTTAAAAGTGTATGACAAAAAAAAAAAAAAGTGTATGACAAACAACTGGGGTAGGTGAAAGGAGAAAAGAAAGAAGGGAAAAGATTATATGTGTGTGTGTATACAAGATCGATAACTATATTAATCTCTGTTCATCAAAAAGAACAGTTTGTGCTTTCATTGTTTGATCATTTTTATGCCTAAATCTTACAATCTGAACAATTACCTTGAAGACAACAATGTGCAATATATCAGCTATGCTAATATCCTATTATTTTGTTTTGAAATTCTGTGTCATTTTTATTCTTTTGGTTTGTTTGTTGGTTTGTTTGTTTTTTAAAAAAAATCCTATGATACTGTGTTCACTCTGGTGTGCACCGCACTTCTGTGAGGTTGGTAAGAGGATCTCTCTGAGCCAGGTGTGGTAATACACACCTATCATCCACATCGAGGTACTCCGGCGGCTGAGGCAGGAGAATCAAGTTTGAGGCTATCCTGGGCAATTTAGTGAGACCCTGTCTAAAAAACAAAACAAACAAAACAGAGGAAAGAAGGGAAAGAGGAGGAAGCACCATGAAATTCTCCTTCTTCTTCCTGCAGGGCATGCCCTGCCCCAAAAGCAGCTTTGCCTGGAACATAACCTCATTGAGGTCATGGATCTTATGATATCCTTGCCAAATGCAGATGAGACATAGTACAGCTACTCAAATGTGTCAGCTAGAAGGACAGGAAGTTAAGTGTTTGCTTAGTCAGACTAATAGGTCAGGGTTGGAGGTTAAGGTCACATTACTGCTTACTAGCTAACAGTCCTTAGATAAAGTATTTAATATCCTTAGACTTTAATTTACTCTTTAAAATGAAGGGTAATAGTAGTACCTTCTAGTAGTAAATTCTGTGTTATAATTAGTTGTTATTAAATTCAGCAGATTTCCTGACCATCTCCTCCACTCAGAACTTGACTCCCTGCTTGATTAAACAAGGTCAAGTTCATAAATACAGATCATCATGTCAGTCCTTCCCTGTTGAAGAGAGATAATAGGAAGAAACTGAAGAAATATTATTTCAACATTGATTTCCAGTAACTGCACTGGATTAGATTCACTCCCTTCATTTATGGAATATGTGTTGACACTGGGAAAGATGAAATAAAGACATGTTCCGGTATGAATATTCTTGTCTTTGGAGGTTAGACTTGGATCTTAGAACAAAAACAAGTCAGTAGTTATTAGTTACTGTATCTCATTTTCCAAAATACAGATTTCTTTGTAGCAGTCATACGCAGATATTTTCGCATGCTGCATTTTTGCTGTTAGACTTTTACTAAATTGCAAAATAGCCTTCATGTTCCTGGTGTACTAAAATTGTCCAAGGATTCTTTCAGGATTATGTGTCTCCATAAGGGTATTAGTTTGAACAGTGTATAAAAAGTAAAGGCCAAGTGAACAGGCCTTGATGCTATGAACAGAATAATAAAGTAGAATCTGAGGTTGCCCTGTTATGAATGGGTTATTTGGATATAGAAAGAAGTTATATTTAGGCATGGCATTCCTATAAACCCCGAAGCTGTGTGTTACACAAATGAGAAATTTATGTGCTAAATAAAAATCACCAGATGTCAGTCTCTGTTAGTGCCAACTGGTGAGTGTGGAGTGGCTCAGAAATCTGAGAGAATGCCCATTGCTCAGCTATTAAAACTTAAAAGGGATAATTGAAGTAAAATGCTTTTGAAAAAATTACAGCATACTCAGCTACCAAAAGTATCCTATGTTATGAATTGTTATCTGAAAGGAATTTTATTTTTTTGTTCATGATGTGTTTGTGGCATTGTAACTGTGACACATATGTTTGCTGTAATTTATTGTATTTGACTTTCCTAAATCTCATTGCGTTCTTTTATGTCAGCAGATATTTTATTTAAAGAACCTACCTGGACACAGCACTCTAATAAAGGTCCAGTACACTCTACAGTATCTATAATCTCAGGGTTCCTGTCTTCTGTCTTGCCCACATCAGTCATATTCATGAAATCATCAGATGAATTCTCTTCTTTCCTTAGAAATTCGAGCCCAGCTGGTAGAACAACAAAAATGCCTGGAGCAGCAAACAGAGATGCGAGTTCAGCTTCTCCAGGACCTTCAAGATTTCTTCCGGAAAAAAGCTGAAATTGAGACAGAATATTCTCGGAACCTAGAGAAGTTGGCAGAAAGGTTCATGGCAAAAACAAGAAGCACTAAGGATCATCAGCAATACAAGTAAGAGAGACCTGACTCAAACGCACCTTTCCTCAGTGACAGTTCTTGTCTTTCTACTAAACCATGTTGTTTTAGATTTTTCCACTTTTGTGTGAGGAGCTATGGATGGGCATATTCCCATAAGCTAAAGCAACTCTCTGCCTTTATATTTTAGGGTCACCCATTTATCATATTTAAACTAACAATATTCTCTTGAAACCATTCTGTTTCTAATACAATATTATTATTATTCATGGATAAGTTTATATATGAGAAGATATGTTTGTAAAATTCTAGGTTATGGAAAACTGGGAGTTGATTTTGGTGACAGGAAGATATTTGAAAAGGAAGGTTTTAAGAAGTTACTTTTTTAAGCAGAGTCCTCCAGTTTTCTGTAAAATGAAAATAAGTAATGTGGGTTGCTTGATTTTTTTTTTTTTAATACATCTCACTTCTGCTCCATTCAATGTGTTGGTTGTCACTGCATTCAAGATTGATTTCAAACAAGGACCTTTAGAAAAATGTTTATGTGTGAGCATAATTAAGCCTTATCATTAATTTTATTTCATTTGTTTAAAAAATACAAGTTATTCTATTAATGAAATACATTTTATTATTTAAATTGTAGAGACTGACAAGTAAGCAGACAGTGCAATAGCGTGTACAACTAAAGCAGAGCGGGCTTAGCATGGGACATGACAGACCTGGTTGTAGTTCGTTCCACAGTGGAGGTGGGGAAGGGAAGGTCCCTGAAAGAGTGGTTCAAGGAAAGTACAGGAAATTTCCAGAGACAAAAAGGGAAGAGGGAAGTAAAACTCTAGGTGGCAGTGCCCTCCTCAGTTTAAGCCCACAGGAGTATGGAGTATGAGGTCTGTGCAAGGTGAAATTTTGGCACTAAGAACTTTACTACTAGCCTTTCTGCAACACATCCCAGGACCAGCAGAGCTACTAACCGAGTGAAACGGTGAAACATAACCAACCATCTCTCCACCTGCGCAAGGATATGACAAGGAAAACCTTCAGCTCAGCTGGGAGGGGCAACTGAGAACCACGCCTTTTTTTTCACCACTGGTTTTGCAGTTCCATTTCATACCCCTCCAGCACCTGAAACCTATATAAAAAAGTAAGATGGAGTTCTTTGGCAGAAACAAGTGCAAAACTGTTCTAGATAAGAAATATATTTTCTCTTCTCTTCTCTTCTCTTCTCTTCTCTTCTCTTCTCTTCTCTTCTCTCTTTCTTTTGTTCCCTTTCTTCCTTTGTGGGTGAGTTTAATCTCTGGTTTTGTCCAGCATAGAAATCTCCGTAACGATTCCCAGGGTGACCAAATGTCTAATGTACCTGAAGAGACTGAGACTGGAAAAAGGAGACTGTAGTCAGTACTATATTCCCACTTACGGTAACTGTCCTTTTTAAAGAACAGTTGCAAATAAGAAAACAGCCCACTCCTCTAGTCAATAAATATATTGGAGGATTTTGTTTTTCTGTATATGTAATTGGTAGTTAGTTTTGAACTGAAAATATGGGGTGGGACCTTGCTCTGTAATCTGATCTCTTAGTGAATCAGATGCCGCTTTCTGTTTCTCCAGTTTTATTTGATAATTTCCTTCAAAAGATGAGCGGCTTAACATGTTCTTTGATTTGAATCACTGTAAGACTGAAGATGAAATGAATAAGTCTGTGGAAAGGATAAGCTGGGATTAGGAAAAACTTTTTTGTTTGTTTTTGTTTTTATCTTTTTAAGACAGGGTCTTAGTACACATTTCAAACTGGCCTTGAGTTCACTTTGTAGCCCAGGCTGGTCTTGGACTCGCGGTGGTCCTCCTGCCTCAGCCTCCTGAGTGCTGGGATTACTGGCATGGGTTACCACGCTTTGCTGAAAAAACATTTTTTAAAAGCAGTTATTTTTTAAGAGTCAGCCATTTAGTGGTGACTCCACTGTATCTTTGGTAAAGTTTCATACCCTCTCTGAGGTATGGTTTCAGAGCAAGTAAAAGGAGAGATTTTATGACTATTAAGTGAGGGTCATTACAAAGTCCTTGATATACTTGATAGCTGGTGTTGGGCACAACCACCCCTCCCCCAGTGCTCAGTCTTTGGCATGGCAGTGTTACCAGTCATGCAAACTGGACTCCAGAGTCTGCTCCTATTCAGTCTTTGCTTATTGTGCAGAATAGTCTTTGGCCTAAAGTTGCCACTGCATAGTGGAAAGACCAAGGCTTGAATCAGCCTCTCTGAACACAAAGACTCACTTTGACACTAGTGTTGGTCTTTATTAAATTCCCATGCCTTGCTAAGCTTTAATTCTTTCATTCATGGAAAGGACACAGAGAATCTCCGCCTTACATGGTAGTGGTAAGGATTAGGTAGAATTAATGTCAACTTCTTAAAAGCAGCCCCTGAATAAAAATAACTAACTATATAGCAGAGACTATGTGCCCAAGGCATTATTATAAGCATTTTAAAGATACATATTAACTCAAATTATTCCCATAATAATCTTATGAAATAAGTCCTATTATTTTGCCCATTCTGCAAGAGGCACAGAGAGGTTAAAATCATTTATCCAAGACTGCAGAGGTAGTAAGTGATAGCTGGGGTGAGAACCTGGAATGACTCTGGAGTTCGTGATCTTGGCCTCTACTCTGCTTCTCGCTTTGTGTATGGTAGCTACTGTTATCATTATTATTGAAGTTATTATGATCGCTACTACTAGTAGTATGGCATAATACATTTATTCAATGAATGAAATAATGCTTATTCTTATAATGAGACAGAACACTGGAGACACAAAGGAGAATAAAATATTCTCAAAGGATTTATGAGCTGATGCAGTATGAAAGATATACATAAAAGTTTTCTATAAATTAGGCAACCTTTACCCTGAGGCTGAATAGATAGAGAACGTCAGTAGAAAGGCTCTGGTTACCTGCCATAGAACCATTACTCCTTTCCTGATGGTCTTGAGGAAAAAGGCTGCTCCTTAGGTGGAGGGTGTAATTCTCACTATCTCATGAGGAGTGAGCGGCTGCCCTGGGATATAATGCCAGGACCCTTGCTGGTTATCTTTTCCCCAACCCTATTTCTGCTTCCATCCTCTACTTTCTGTTTCTTCTAGGGAGGTTTTTGATTGAATGCAGTATGAAATCCAGAATCTGAGAATAATGGTAGAAAAGCCTGACTTAAATTATTTTTTTACTAACTGAATTAATATTTAGGACCATATATGATCATGAATAATAAAATAACACATCTAATTAAATGGTACTTGTGTCCATGAGTTAGAATAAACATTCTGTACCATTTTGAAATTTACAGTTTACTTTTATTTTATTTATTTATTCATTTATTTATTTATTTTTGGCACTGGGAATCAAACTCAAGACCTCAGGATTGTGAGCTATATCCCTAGCCCCCCAGTTTGCTTTTAAAATAATAAAAAATTGTATTCTATTTTTTTTTTAAAGCAGTAACATCCCAATTGCTCATTGTTTTCACCTGGAGTTTTTCTTTGAGATTTTTAAACCTTTTTTTTTTTTTTTGCATGTGGTTCATAGTTACTTTTAGCTTTATTCTCTACAATAAAATAAGAACCAGTTACAAATCTAAAATAGTTTCAGTAGAGTAAGTGACAAGTCAAAAACCAGCAAACTTCTCAGTTCTGTTCATGAGCCATGAGACAATAGTATAAAGTTCTGGTTCCCAGAAATACTTTTTGGGAGGCTGGAGATTGTGTATCAGGGGATTAATAAATAACCACCAAGTTTATTTTCCATGGAAAGCAAAACTCGCTAAATTTCTTTTCCAGCAGCAGACTGAACATTCAAAGCAGACATTGTGTGCAGTAACAAACCAAAGCCTGTCTCATATGAGAGTCAATAGATTTTTACGTAAACATACATTGCTCTCTTCAATGGGGAGTTTGCAGCCGAAGGCTGCCTGACTGCTATGCATGTTACAGTGCTGGGCCCATGCCAGGTGTGCAGGTTACCACTGGTGTTCTGGTCCGAGTATTTCCTTCCACTGGCAAGTTGCTCTCTCTGTGCTGTGTGTAGACTGGAAGGCTGTTGCGCTAGCTATCAAGTGTCCCGGTCTAAGGAACCCTCAGAGCAGAAAGAATAGTGACAGGACCCATCTGTTGTGGCTCTCAACTTGCCCGAGTGACTTCACTCAGCTGTTCAGCGCAGCTTTGAACTGGATGTAATTCTGCCCTTCTTCACTTCTCAGGAAAGACCAGAACCTGTTGTCTCCAGTGAACTGCTGGTATTTGCTCCTGAACCAAGTGAGGCGAGAAAGCAAAGACCACGCCACTTTGAGTGACATCTATCTGAACAATGTGATCATGCGGTTCATGCAGATAAGCGAGGATTCCACCAGGATGTTTAAAAAGGTATACTCCATTTATCCTGACAGCATGGGCTATCTCATAACCTCTTTACCTATAACCAAGACTGAGAACAGTGCCTGAAAAAACTTAAAGAGTAAATATTTTAAAGATCCAGAATAAAATGTTAAGCCCAAACAGACATACTTAGCCTATGTATGTGAGTGTGGGTACAAAAGTATATATAAAATGTGTATATAGTATGATGTATCATTGCATGTTAAAAGGACTTATATTCAGTAAATTACTGAATCTCTGACCTGAAGAATGTGTGCAAATTTTTTAAAAAGATGTGCCAGCAAGTTGTACCTCGGTCCCTAGGAACTGACTATCTGCACTGATGAAAATTAGAAGGAAGAACAAAAGTCTCAGATTCTGTCTTTTGGGCTCACACATGACCAGACTTGTGAAGGACAAGACTACCACGTGTTCTGCTGCTCTCTCAGGAAAATATTATCACAGTTTTTTTCTTAATCCCTCCAGACCAGCAGCAGAGGCTGTGAGAGAATGATGTCAAGGAAAAAAAAAAAAAAAAAAAAAAAAAAAAACCCAGAGGGCACAGAAAATTCAGCTCCTTGTACACCAGAGAGCTCCCTCCTTTCCAAACCCATTAAAAAAGAACTGGAGGTTGGGGACAGAACAAAACAAATCAGAGAACAAAACAAAAAAAGAACTGGGCTTTTAAGGGTTTTTATCATCATTAGTAGCTGCAGCCAACTCTTAGCAAATTTTTGTTGTTTGGACATTTTTGTTGAGAATAATAACAAAATTGAACTATTTCCTGTGCAGAGAATGCAGCTACTTGCCTGGTGAGACTGGTTTTCAGTTTTTGTGTTTGTGGGACAAAAGTCGCCCTTGACCCTTTCAGCTTTGTACTGACAGTGTTTAGTGTCTACATTTTTACCTGTGCGTCTCTCTGGTAGTAATGATTTGTTTCAGAAGGGGGTGGGGACCCACCCTGTAGATTAATGGTATATTTATATTTCAAAGGGCTCCTTTAAAACAAAGGCGTAGTGTTAGGCAGACCAGCTGGAAAACTTGGTTGTGTTTGATGTATCCACATTAGATTTGATTTCTAACCTAGAAATGGAATTTAACAAGCTCTAAGTAATCTTGTACTCAGTTAAAATAGAACAAAAAAGTGTTCTGAACAAAGGATAATTTTAAAACTGGAACCAAGAAGTATATGAATTAAGAGGATGAGTAGAGAAATGTCCATTTATCTTAGACCGTAGAGATTGTTTTAAAAATAGTTTAAAGTGAGCTGTGAATCTGTGTGCACATTAGTGCTTTCAGTAGTGACCTCCTTGTTTCAGTCATTGTTTCTGGGCATCTCCTATGAGCAGGAGATGGTGATGTTAGCTCTCCGCAAGGCCACAGAGATGAAGAAAATCCAGTCCTCGTGCAAAGGAGGTTGCAGGCAATCCAAATTTGGCGCGGAAAGATGCTTCCCAGCCCTGCAGGTGCTGGCAGTGATTCAGCCTGGGCCTCTAGGACCAGTGCCTCAGTAGAGATCGTGTATTTATCCATTTAATAAAACATTTTTAAATGTCTGGCTGGCAAAGCAGAGTTAAAAGACATGTCCCTGCTTGCGAGGAGCTCATTACAACAATTAAGAATTGCTATGCTAAAGAGATGCACGAGCTGCCGTGGGAGCCTGAAGAGTGGGAAGCTTCACTTCACCTAGGGTCAGGAAATGCTTCACACAAGAGGGAACACTTGACATGAGGCTTTTAGGGGAAGGAGGCATTCATCAAGCAAACAAGGACAAGGAGCTCTCCGAGGGAGAGCCAAAGCTTGTGTTCAGGGAGAGGAAAGCATTTCGTGTGACCAGACCAGCAGTTGTATGGGAGTGAGTGGTGAGATGTGAGGGGAAAACAAGGTCAAATAAGAAGAGGTTGTGTATCTTATCAGGATGTAAGGATTTGTATGAGTCAAGGGCTTGATAAAGGTGATAGAAGTCTAAGACTTAGAGTCAAATGGGTTTGGATTTGAATTCCAGCTTTTCTGTTTACTTGCTTTGTGATCATGGGAGATTAAGAGAGTCACACAAATGCTCTGTATTCTTGAGGGGTTGAGCAAGGCAAGATTGGACAGAGGGGAAACTAAATATGTGGGAACTCTAAGTCCGGGATGGTCTTTGGAGTGGTCTCGTATCCTAGCAAGGAGATATGCTCAGTGCTTTTCAGTCATTGTATTTAGGCTGCTCTGTGGAAGGGGAAGTAATCTTGGGATGAGGTGGCTCCCTTCCATGGACGGTAGTTCCCAAGGGTAATTCCCAGAGTGGGATCAGCTCTGAGTTTTAGCAGCCAGCAGCAAATATTCCCAGTAACTGGGGGAATGTGTTCCTGGCTCTTGAATAGGAATCTGGGAAATGCACAGTAAATACACAGACAGACACACAGATAGATATGTCTCCTTGTTTATTACCTCGCATTCTCTACTTATCCAGATTCTCTGAGGTTCAAAGCATTTACAGTAGATTTGTGCTGACTTTGGCCTTTAGTGGAGGGAATGTTCCACACTTCCTGAGCAGCCTTCTCTCTCTCTCAGCTGATGCTGATCTGTTGAAAGTTAGCAGTGTTTCCAACTGCAAGTCCCAAATTCTACCTTCCTCAAGAGAACACGGTGGGGCTGGGGATTTAGCTCAGCAGCGTAAGAGCCTGCCTGGCAAGCGCAAACTGCCTACCTCACCTTTCCATCTGTTATTGTGGGAAAAAGAAAGAGCAACAGAGGTGGCACTGAAACGCAAAGACCAGAACTGACTGAGGAGCCAGATCAACCTGGAACACATTTGTCATCTGAATGAAAAGGGAGGCAGAGTCTGTCTTTCAAATCTAAAAAATTTGGGGCCCTTTACATTAGAAAGCAACTCTGTGCTTGCTCTCATTCACTCTTCTCTCCTTATCTCCCTCCCTCCCTTTCTCCCTCCCTCCCTTTCTCTCTCTCTCTCTCTCTCTCTCTCTCTCTCTCTTTATGGTGGTAGGGATCAAACCCAGGGCAGTGCCTCTTGAGTGGTAGGCTGTCAGCCCCTCTCACTTAAATCACCAACTTTCCACTTCTCTAGCTCTTCTTCCATTGTGTGAGTTTAGGGTAGAAACCCATTTTCTATCAAAATGGGAAGAAATCATTACAGTTGGGCAGAAATGCCCCTTACAACTATTTTGGAGTCCTTCCTGGGCATAATGTTTATCTTTCTTTTTAAAGTGGATTTTAAGACTTCCTCATTTTTCCCTGTATCTGTGGATAGATGCACATAAATGCTGACTACTAGATAGTTTGGTTTAAACAGCTGCATTTTATTTGATTTCGCCAACCATAGAGAATTCTTTTACCTATTTTGTCAGATAAGGAGTCTGGAGTAGGTATTTCTAGGACTCTCTTTATCTCCATATAGATGCAATAATTAAGAAGACAGTTGAAGGAATATGTAATTTCTCACATAATGTTAGAAATAGCTTCAAGGCTATAGTCTTAATCACACCAATCATGGTTGCTTCAGCATGTACAAAAGTTTTTAACAGGTATGCCTGGTAAGGTAGTATACCCCTGTAATCCCAGCACTCAGGAGGCTGAGGCAGGAGAATTGCCACAAGTTCAAGACCAGCCTGGGCTACGTAATGAGACCCTGTCTCAAAAAGACAAAAAGGAGAAGAAAAAGAAAGTTTTTAACAGACAGAAGTAGTGAAACTTTTTAAAAACAACACTCAGTTATTCAAATACTGATTATTTGAAATCTAGATTTTTAAAGTTCTAAATGTGCCTGTTACGAGAATAATAGTTGCTAAGGGTTATGTTCCTGTGACCCCACCAAGTCTCTTGTAATCATGGCATGGACGCAGCTGAGTCTAGCGTTTGCATTTGGTTTGCTGTGTGCCGCTGGGATTGATGGTGTGAGGGCGGCACCACCCATGGGTGGAGCCGATATACAGTGTAAGGACAGGAAGAAGGCGTGTCTCTTCCGTCTCTCGCCCATTTTGTGCCTTGCTGTTTTGCTGCCGCCATGAATGGCAGCCACCCTGCCTTGCAGCCAGTTGAGTATGAACAGAAACCTCCAAGAATTGTTAAGAAATAAACCTTTCCTTCCCTAATTTTGTGCATCAGGTGTTTTGTCTCAGCAATGAGAGAAAAGTAACTTAAGACGATAGTGATTCAGCTTTTAGGATCTGAAAGCTATTTTGGGTGTAAGTTTTGACTTTGCTTAGTGAGGCACCTATAATTGACTACCATGTGATTAAAACTATTATCTTGAAGCTGTTTCCTAACACTGCATGAAATTAAGTATTCCTGCAAGGGTCTTTTTGATTATTGTATCCACTTTAGTAGCTATATGGACTTGGGAGTATTTGTGAATGTCTGATGCCTCAGTTTCTACATCTATAGAGTACAGCAACTTATTCATTCCACAGAGTTGTATAGAAGATTCATGAATCATATGTATAAAGCAACTGAATCCAGTGTTTGGCATTAAATCCCAAGTAAACTTTTAGCTAGTATCTTTCTTATCATCTGTAGTGTAAACATTATTCCATACCTCTACAATGATTATATAATGTGGGATTATGCATTAACCACATGTGAAATAGACATGTCCTCATTCTAAGGAGAGTATATGCACAATTTTGTGGTAAATACATTCAGATCATCATATTAGAAAGTTCCAAACCCTGTTTATAAACTAACTCTGAGAAATGCCCTCACATCATTGCTTGTACTAGAATTAAAATTTTTGCCCTCACATCTCAACACTTAGTGAAGAACCACGTGAAAACCTGTGTTGGTTAATACTCTATGCCTCTCAGATCCCCAGCAAACATTTCGTATGGGGAGTCTTAGCTTTGAGGCCTCACTGATTTCTTTACTTACTCAGTGAAAAGAGTTATTTAAATCCAGACCCCTCCATCCTGTAAATACGGACCATGCAAACATGGCAGGTGGGGATTCCTTCTTCCCTCTCAAGTTCTGCTTTACCATTTTAGGAGGAGATCAGAATTTGGGGGCTCCTTGTGCATAAGGGTTGTCTCATTATCAAGGCTCTCTTTTTTTCCCAAAGAACAATGACTGGTACTGTGCCCCTATTCCCCAGCCCTTCTCCTGCAACCGTGAGACTTTGGCTTCCTTCTTTCCATGACTCCTACTGAAAGAAAGTGTTCTGCATCTGGTTAGGTGCTGCAGTCAGAAAACCTGCAGTACTTATGCTGTACATAAAAATGTAACTAATGTCAGCAGTCACAATGGTAGGACAGGCTACAGTCAGCTCACAGTTAGTGTTTTATTAGAGTACCTACCCACAAGATTTTATTTACCAATTTTAAAAATATTAATAGAATGTGTGGTTTAGAGGGAGTACCATAAATATTTTGGCATTTGAATATATTCAATTATTGGTTTTGAATTATTAATGTATTTTTATCTTTATGTTTTGCATAAATATATCTGCCAGTATAATTTATTTTGTTTCTTCACCAATCGTAATGATATCTGTAAGCTGCCACTTGCTGATTTTTAGCTGTGCATGAAACCCTGGGCTCTGCACCTCTACTTTAGCTCATACATCTGCACAGCTGTGAGTGAACAGGGATTATCATTCACCTTTGGGAAATGAGAAGAGAAAATGCTCAGGGTTATAAGTGGCAGTGCCAGCCTGATTAATACGTATTCTTGTCTTTGTCCACAAGTTTTAGGTAGTTCATAGCTACTCTGAACTTTTGGTAATTTTTGATGATAATTGGAGATGTCACTCAGCGGGTAGGGCCATAAATTTCTGAGAAATAAGACATTGTCGTTCTTGGTCCTATCATTCCTTAAGAAAACCCTGAAGAAATATATCCCCCAGATGAGACAGCAAAATCTGTTAATTATTCATATTATAAACTAGGACTCAAAACAGTGGAGACCAATCCCAGGCTGCTAAGAATAACCTTTCTTTGGCATAAATAAATAAAATAAATGCATAGGTTATCATATCCAAATTTAATTCAAAGGAGTTATATTAGCACACTTTTTGGTATTGCTGATTATGTGGCTTAAATTGAAAGGGAGCAGAGATTACTAGTAAGATTCATAGTAATTTCCATCAGACAGCTATATTCTATTTAGATACCTCAGTATGTTAAAAGGAAAGATAACTTCGTGGGGGTTTAAGCTTTGCTTTCAAATAGAGCTTTTAAAATAAGGTAATATACAAACAGTCTTCAACCAAAGTTAATAAAAGATATCAATCAACTTCTAATCTCTAAGACTCAGACACTGAAGAAAAGTTCATAAATATTAAAACATTGAAAACTACTGATCTGTATATGCATATGAAAAGTCTTTTTAGTATAAAAATATATGCTCACTATAAAACATTCATTGTAGAAGTTTAGAAAGCTCTAAAAATTCAAAAAAGAAATAATGATTCTCCATATTAACACTCAATATATTGGACTCTATCTTTTCAATAATGGTATGTGTACACAAATATATATAGGGTAAGCACATAGATGCCTATGTGCTTTACAAAACTGCAGTATCTCACATATATCAAAGGAACCTGTCTTTTTCATGTAAAATATTGTGGGGCATTTCTCATGTCTGGAAGTAATCTTTTAGGATAAGATACTTCATGTCCACATCATGCTCCCCTGACTGTGTGGCCCCATGTTACTTCTGTGTTATTGCATTCAAATATTTCACACATCAATGATACATTTCTTATTTGCCTTCCTTGAAATAGAATTTTTGGGTCAAAAGATGACCATAGAACTTTATATCTTAGGTGAAATTCTTATCTTTTACGTTTCTGGATTAATGACATAATGTCCATGATTTGCCAATGACTAATTTATTTCCTGAGAAATAAATGTACTCTTTCATAGCAGAGTACTGCCAGATGTGATTTTGTATGCTTATGCAACACTGGTAAATAATATAACAAGAAGAACTTTTTCAAAGCATTTTAGTGCAGTGTAGCAGAAGAATTAAATGGTATTCTAGAGGCCTTCAGGGACAACTTAATTATTGATAGGGCCTGGATAAATAAGTAAGAATAGCTCAGGCTAACACTACTAGCTGCTTCTCTTTGAGTTTTACCAACATTATGGCTACCTTATTTTTCTTTAAATAAATCAAACCAAACTACCAGTTCTTATAATGATATAATTCTTTTTTTTTTTTTGTGGCACCGGGGATCGAACTCACAACCTCACACCTGACAGACAGGTGCTTAAGCCACTGAGCCAAACTCCCGGCCCTAGTTTTTTTGAGGCAGGGTCGCACTATGTAGCTCAGGCCCATCTTACACTTGCATTGTAGCCCAAGCCGGGCCTCGAACTCACAATGCTCCTCCTACCTCAGCCTTCCAAGTGCTGGGATTAAAGGCGTGCGCCAGCATGCCCACCTCAATGATATAATTCTTTTTGAAGAAATTTAGAAAATATTTTTGCTTTTAGGATTACACAGCAGAATGGCAGGCCCATAGTCAGTGGGTAGCAGTGGTTGGTATTGGTCTTCTTGGATTTACATTGTTGCCTTTATCAGTAGCAATGGAATATGTATGCTTGGCCCAGCTGTTAATTTAGCAGGTGAGATACTACATAAGAACATTCACCACCTATTCAGAAGTTTTATCAAAGTTTCATAAATAGGATATTAAATAACTAGTATATGTCTCTTTCCTTGAAGACTTGCTGTCACAGTAATAAAACCAACTGATGTCAGCTAAGTTGAATCTTTTGTTATGTAGCATGGTACTTTGGCACAGAACACTTTAATGTTCATGGTTGAACCCATAATTACTTTAAGGATATTTATCCAAAAGCACCTGAAAACTTATTTTTGGTTAAAAGCATCTAAAAGTATGAATCATTTTAAATGGACAGCTCTAAGTGGCTTATAATTCTATCTATTTATAACTTCTGATATTTGTACATGAACATATTGTATAAGAAGCAAAACAAATTGAATGTGTTGGTGCATGCATGTAATTCCAGTACTGTGGAAGGCTAAGACAGGGTCTCAAGTTCAAATCCAGCTGTCAAAACTTAGCAACTTAGTGAGAACCTGACTTAAAATTAAAAAAAAAAATTAAAGGCATACAAGGAAACATTTATTATAAATTAAAACTTTAAAGAAAAAAAGTTGATCCAGAGTATTCCACTGTTCAATGTAAAAATGTAGAAAAACTTCCATAAAGTTACCTATTCTCAAATACTGTTTGTTAATGAAGAATTGGTCTATTTACCAGGTCCAGTTGATAATTATACTTGGAATTTTTAGTAGGATGAGAAAGATGAGAAGGTATAAAACAAGGGATTTCACAACACAATGGCAGCCTGCGCACAGGCTTCACCTGCCTTACCTCTCAAATTACCTTTGAAATGATGAGATACACAAATAGGAAAAGCTAGAACAGTCCTTTTAACTTCAAGTGGATCTCTTCACTCCTGTTGAAACCTTCTAATGGCTGCCACCTCCCTCAGAGGAAAGTCTGTACCCCACTTGCCATCCACAGCTTTTTCTCCATGGCACTTATATATTTACTTATTTGTTCATTTTCTGATTCCCCTCAATTCCTGCATAAGTTCCTGAAGGGAGAGATCTTTGCTTCATTGACATAGTGACTGGCACATAGTAGGTCTCAGCAGATATTTATTGAATAAGCAATGAATGAAGAATATGAATAAATACATCTGTTTAGAAACCAGAGATGAGTGGCATCCACAATACAGAAATTTCAGGGTATTTCAGCAAGATCCAGTACCAGCAGGGCCAGATTTAAGCAACACCCTAATGCGCAAACTATTTTCCAAAAAAGAGAACTCAGAGGTAGTATTAGTAATCCACCTTTGAAGTCAGGGTTCAGAACGAATGCTGAATGTGGCTGTCAGGTTTATTGTATTACTTTTTAAGTTTCAATCAAGGGGAAAAAATACATCCTTATTATTAGAAAAGCAGGTAAATGGAAACAAATTTTATTAGCTAATTACTTTGTTAGATCAACCAGGAACCTATAAAAATAAAAGATTTTGACACCAAATATGTGAACTGTTTACTGAGAAAACCCTAATAATGTTGGATAATTAATGACAAATAGATGAAATATGCATATCATCTTTACTGTTTAAATTTTAATGGTTTTGAGCAAAGATGTATAACTGTAAGTGCATTGGCTTTTAATAAACACATCCATAAATTTTTATCTTTATCTTTAAAGATGAGGATTGCAAGTGCCTCATAAAATAATTGACTTTTATTATTCAACAAGGTCTAATTCTGCTGAACAGCCATGACAAATTCTTTGTAACTTTTACTTCCCTTTTAATTTTTTCTGAAACCTAACTACTGAAATCTACTTTCTTTTCCAAAATAGCATAGACCTGCTATTTTATTTTTCATTCAACAAATTTTTGTAGATTATCTTTTTAATAGGCTCAATGGTGAGTGCCAGGGTCACAAAAGTAAGACACAGATCTTCAACTGATATCCCACAGGAGTTTAGAATCTAGTAAATGAGGGAAATGTAAACATGAGAATTACACTATAAATTGCAAACTGTTCTTAGAAAGATAGAATTTAAGACCATGAAAGCTCAGAGGACTAGGTAAGGCATTCTGCCGAGGAAAATGTTCAGAGTGACATTTGGTCAGGCTCGAACTTGGTGAGACTATACAGAGGAATAGGACAAAGTACATTCTATACACAGAGGCCAGCAAAACCAAGGCCCTAGACTTCTGATCAACCCCCTACGTATGTACAAAATGATTCTGGGGAAATATGTAGGTGGAACTCTTGTGGCCCCAAGTAATGGAGTTGTAAGGATGCAATAGGCCACTTTGACTGGGCTACACACTCACATCTGTTCAACAGCTAGCTAGGGTTAGACATGTAACCCGTAACACTGAAGGGGTATATTGTAGGAAATAGCTGTTTGTGTTCTAGAAAAGAAGGTTATGGGAAGACACAAGAATTTTGAATCTCTGAGGAATTGGGATGTGACATCTGAGTAACTAAGTAACTAAGAATGCTAAGAGAGGTGTTCAAAGAAAGATATGAATGCTATGACCATTTTTGTCTTTTGAAAGCACTCTTAGGGGTTAGTTAGAATGGAAAGAAACTTGCCTTGGGGAAGCTGCTGAAAGAAGCTGCTGAATTAGTAATCTGTCTGGTGATATTTTATCTGTCCTGTGAGTTATGGCCAAACGTTAGTTCCATACTTGAAATGATTCTTTTAAAATTTCTCATCCATGCAGATTAAGGGCGAATGGAATGAATTAGGTAATTTTTATTATTTTGTAAAATGCTTGAATATTGCTATTCAGTTCACCCAAATCATATTTTCTTTAAATCTTCCACTTTTTTAACTGATGGCTCTTTAACCTATTGAGGGAAAAAAACCTAATGATGATTCTGAAATTCTTGACCTTACAATAACTACACAGACCTAGGTTTCGACTGACTCCACAAAGCAGGGCAAATGCAAGTGATTGAAAATCACCAGGAAGTATGTGTTGCCTCCTTATCCTTTCAGTGTCTTAACCTCCACCCTTTGAAATATGAAGAAGGTATACTTAATACCACTGGTGCAACTCAATGAACAGTTATCTGGGAGGCTAGGAGAATTCACTCTTGATTCCTTTAAAATGTATCTTGTTAAGGACAGTAAAGACATTGGAACTATTTACTACAGAGAAAGTAGTCTTAGCTGGGACAAAATAGCTGTCTTAAAATGTTTGGAGACCTGATACATAGCTGATAGCATTGTCATGCTAACTTTATAAGGTTATAGGAGGTGAGTCAATTGGTGAGATTTAAAGCAGAAAGCTTTTACTGTTCTCAGACTGACCTGCTAACAACTCTACAGTCTGACATCAACAAGAGGTTGCAGAATTAGTGTTCTACTTTGCTATAGTTTATAATATTTTCTGGAAGGGGTTTTACCCTCCTTGATAGAGACCACTGGCAACTGTTTCAAAATACAAGTTTTTCCTTACAGACGTGCCCTGGTGTACTTATTGTTAATTGATCCCAGGGGACTTGGCAGGTCCCAAAAACGATGAGTATCAAATCGTTTTGGCTGAAAGGGTAATGAGTCACAAGGCTGTCGACACTGGCCGTTCTAACTTATGCGTCAGACTAGCAAACACGTGATAAATACTGGGACAAAATCACCAAATTTGATGGGTTTCAAAGCAGTTGAGTACCAAATTATGATTTCACATTGAATTGACTAGCTAAGACATTCTGATTTGAAAGTTGATAGGATTAGAATGTTGTTTCAGTACTTACAAAAACAAAAGGACTTCACAAGATAAAACCAGCAAACAACAAAAGCCAAATTCATAATAACATCAAAATGACAGAAAACCTAACATTATAGACTTTACACTGTAGGCCAGTAACAGTGTGCATTTCATTTAATCAATATAACAATTCAATAAAATGTACTGCTGTAATCTCTGTTTTACAGATGAGGAAACCACTCAGGGAGTTAAAGATATTTAAGTAGTCTGACCCAGAGCCTATCATAAACGTTGGGAATTTTCTCCCTTTCATGTAGGCTGACAGTTCACGTGCAGTTGTCCTTTAGCCACACGTGTTTTCGTTTTAACTTTTCTGGTTGTATTCGGCAAGCCAAGTTATTAGTGAAAAAGACACCTATTCCACAGGAATTTCTTTTTCTATTGCTTACCTACCTTTTGGTTACAGCCATTGTTAGTTCAGTAGACTGATTAACCACCTGTAGTTCTGAAATGGTGCAGTCAGGCTGAATATCAGTCTTTAAAGGACATTTCTGACATAAGTAAAATTCTTTTTTTTTTTTTTTTTTATCTTTTTGAGACAGGGTCTCACTCATAAGTTAAATTCTTGAAGATGAATTAGTTCATAAAAAACTTGGGGTTTGGCTAAGACTTGGGTAGAGATTTTGCTTTGTTTAAGTCAGTTGAGTAAGCATAATCTAGACTGGGTTGCAATTGTTTTGCTCAACTCCCACATTAGACTATAAAGCTGGTTTTCTGCTTGGCACATGGGAGGTACTCAGTGAAAAGTGGGAATGTACAAATGCATGAATATGTGAATGAATGAATTTATTCAAATATCTCAGAATCTCTACCTTTTGCTTGCCAGTTCAATTGATTACTTTTAGTTGAGCAAATCTACTTACTGATTTATTTTTATAGATAGTCCTTGAATTTTTCTTAACCACAGTGCTAGGAAGATTAGGTTCCTAAATTTACTACCTTGCATGGTACAGTTCCCTTGAAACAGACTCTGCTGCTGACCCTGGCCAGCTGGGCCATCAATGTGAGCTTTTAGTCACACCAGGGAACAGTGTGTTTTAGGGTCTTTGCACAATCACTGCTATTCTAGGAGAGAAAGCCATTTATTTGGCTCTAGATAATTTAGTACACTCAGGTTCATATTATGGGGCAGGGGATGTTGCTCAGTGGTAGAATATTTGCCTAGCATGTATAATAAGGCCCTAGGTTCAATCCCCAGCACTGCATAATAAATAAAGAAATAAGTAAGAAAACATTGTGAAAACAATAAGAAATTACTAAAAAGCTGAGTTACTAAATTTTTGTAAAGTTCAGTATATTGAAAAATGCTGTGGGAAAATACATCCCTGATTTTTTTCTCAATTATAGTACAGAATGTTCCAGAATATTATAATTCATTCTGATTTTTATTGAGTGTACTTAACTGATTATTCATTTAGTGACACTGAAAAGACATTTCCAATTTGTTGCCATTTTGAATAAATAACCCTAGTATGAAAAATTGTTTCTTGAAGAATTAAGGAAATGAAAGATGAAAATCAGACTTTAAATTTCAGTCTTGGGTTATTAAATCTGTCTGGTCTGTTCAAGTGCTTTTTGTGCCTCACAGGTTACAAGTGACTTTGAGATCATGGACTGCACCGTTCACGTTGTCACCCAGAGACTGAACAAAGTAGAAGCAGACCTTAGTATTCTAGTAATTGCTGTACATATTTCCCTTTAGGGTTAAGTTTTGTCTTGCAGAAAGCAAGCTCTGGTTCCACTGTATCTGTGATTCTAATTTTCCTACATTTGCTAGAGTTTATCTTCCTATTATTCTGCTTCCTTGGAATGAAGCAGATTGTGAGGCTAATTTTGTGCTTTCATTTTTAGTTTTAATTTTAATAAGTGTGAATTCATGTCCTTGGAGAGACAGAAGGACATGGTTGTGTATATGTCTTTCCTAGAAACTTAGTTCAAGACATTACACCCAACCCAACTTTCACGATTAAGCATTTAGAAAGAAAATTGTTCCCTGTCTTCAGAGTTTACATGAACTAAAGGAATCTACTATAATCAAGTCATATGAACATGAGCTTTGGAAACTTACAAAAACACTGTGGTCTTCTTCTTGACCCCTTTAACCAGAATTTATATTCAAAGCTCACTGAGTGAGAGACACTACCGTCATTTGAAACACTATCATTAAATATTTAATCTTGTTTTCCTCTTTTAGTCCCATTCTGACTCAGCATAAGGTTAGGATTGCTTGACTGGTGGCCATTATAGATTTACTGCAAAAATACCTGTGAGAGGCCACAGGCTTTCTGAATTGGTCCCTTAATCCAACAACATAGGTGACTTGATTGATTGCTCAGTGTGCTCACATGTGTTGGTATTAATCATACTCCTTGCTATATTCTCTCTCCTTTCAGCGAGGATCTGAGAGCAAGCCTCCAGCTTCCAGCAACAGGCATCTGGTGAGGGTCCACCCAGTAGTGTAGCACTTACTACAGCACTCCTTATGCAGAGCTCTTCCGGCCTGTGCTGTGATTTGAGTTTGTTACCCAGTGGTTGATGTATTGGAAGCTTTGTCCCTATGTGGCGATGTGAGAGGAGGGGGGACCTTAAAGAGGTGAGGCCTAGTGGGAGGTTCTTAGGTGTGTAGTGGCAACCCTTGGAAGAGATTATGGTAGCTTTCACAGGACCCCTGAGTTCTCAGGAGATCCTTTGTCACAACAGTGAACCCAACCCCTGAATCTATCTGACTTCCTATATGATGATGTGATTTCTTCCTCCTATTACTGTGCCCCATCTATCATGAGGCCCTTTCCCTTTCTAAAGCCTAGCCAATGCTGATGTCATGTTCTTGAATCTCTAGAACTGTGAGCTAAGCAGATCTCTTTCTTTACAAAGTTACTGAGCTTCAGCTACTTTTTGTTTCATCACGGCAACCAAAACAGGTTAATACAGCCTGTCTGGCTCCTCGGTGAGTATGAATTCTAGAGGGCAAAAGCCAGGCCTAAATCAGCTTTGGGTTCCATTCAGTCCACAAACATATATATATCCCACACTCATAGTGTGCTGAGCACCAGAGAATTCCGGGGAATATAAAAAGGATTAGGTTGTTATCCCTGCTGTCAGAGAAACTGATTATGAGGAGCAAAAAAATGTTCTAAGCATAATAATATCCTACATTGTGTTTAATAAGGATCATCTTAATAAGACCGCACCACGTAGAGACTAATAACGTCTTCTGTTAGTCTCTCTGAAAACTATTTAGCCACAGGGCATGGAAGAGCACAGGGATGTGAGAGCTGGACCTGAGGGTTAGCAGTGATGGCCGGGCTGAAGGACGAGGTTTGGGATTCGTGGAAAGTGAAGTAGGGGAGTTAGTAGAGGAAGTTATGATGAGTTAAGAAATTTAAAGTACCCTAACAAAATAGAGCAGTCTTTAAATGATTTTAATCAGAGGAAATTCATTTAGTTTTTTTTTTTTTTTTTTTTTTTTTGCGGCACCGGGGATTGAACTCACAACCTCGCACCTGCCTGACAGGCACATAAGCCGCTGAGCCAAGCTCCCATCCCTGGTTTTTTGAGGCAGGGTTGCACTGTGTAGCTCAGACCGGCCTTACACTCGCGTTGTAGTCCAAGCCGGCCTCGAACTCACAACGCTCCTCCTACCTCAGCCTCCCGAGTGCTGGGATTAAAGGGGTGCGCCACCACGCCCGGCTCCCATTTAGTTTTTTTTTCTAATTCTAATGACACACATTAAACTGGATCAGCCAGAATAGATAGGACTGGTGAACTTGCCTTCAAGGGGAAGCACCAAGATTTGGATGAACCTCAGGTTTCTGATTTCAGGAACAGTGTTGTCATGGAAACAGTGTAAATTCATAATAAACATTTAAAAAATAATCTTCCAGCATGTGTCAAGGATCTTTAAAATGCTTATACTCTTTTCCTAGTGATTTTGTGTTCAAAAAGTGGCTTAATGCAAAATGCAAAAATACATCTCTAGAGCAGCATTTATGATAAGAGTTCAGAATGCTTAAAACGCATTGGTGAAGTTAAAGTGTCTTGCAGACTGCCAACTGCACAAATGTGCTATCTGCTTCCTCCTGGGATTCACCATGCTAGACCGAAGTGGAGAAATGGTTGACCTCACTCAGCTAATGGAAATGAAGAATTCATGACGTTTGGTGCCTATGCAACAGTTACTCGTTCAAGCATGATATTTAATGAACCCTGCAGCTGTACTCTATACAATGACAAGAAAAGTTTTAACCACCCCCAGAAGATTGCATAAGCTTTGGCAAAGGAGAAAATGCTAAGAAATATGTCTGAACAGATGGCAGATGGAACATGTCTACCAAGAACCCACCTGAGTGACCTTGAAAATGCTGTTTCATTTCTTGGTATTGACTTTTTGTATTCATTGAGTGATCTGAGTCTCTGCAACCATCCTGCATATCAGACTCTGTTGGAGCACAGATCTACACAGAACTACATATTTACACTCTTCTGCAACCAGACAGAGCTTTGGCTTTATTGTTGTTGTTGTTGTTGTTGGAGTTACTTCTTCAGTGACTTGTAGTTAATAGATTATATCTGTAAAGAGATTCTTAGAATTCATCACCCTATTGGTTGATTCTAAACTTCCAAATTATAATAAATACTTTGAATATTTTTGGGATTTTAGGAGGAGAGTAACAAAGAAAATAAGAATTGGGAAGAACCTATTTTAAATATTAGCATCATTGATAACCCTCCTTATTTTATTTTTTATTTTTTACTTATTTTTGTGTGTGTGTGCCAGGAATTAAATTCAGGACCTTGCGCTTATATATATTCCCAGCTCTTTATTTTATCTTTATATTAGAAATTTAACATAATAATTCTTAAGTCTTCTATTTTTTCTTATAATACTGATACAAATTTATTTCTTATAATACTGATATAAATTTACTTATAAAATTGGAACCATAATGCAAGTTGTCTTGGTTACTTTTCTCATTGCTCGAACCAAATACCTGAAGCCCAAAGTTAAGGAAGGAAAGGTTTATTTAGCTCACAGTTTGTGGAGGTTTCAGTCTGTAATCAGCTGGCTCCAAGGCAGGGTGGCATGGTGAGGGGCCGTAGTTTGTGGCAGTGGAAGACAGCAAAAGCAATAAGAGCTAAAACGGGGAGGGCAAGCCTTTTTCCTCCCTTATATTGTAAGCCGTTACCTGCTCTAGCACTCACACCATCTCCTCATCCGCCTCTTACACAGGCTCAGAATATTTACAAAGTGAGGACCCTGGCCACCTGCTGAGGCACTTAGTTAAATAACATTTTTTTTTTTTTTAACTGGGAATCAAACTCAGGACCTCGTGCTTGCCAGGTAATTCCTGAGCCACTGAGCTGTAGCTCTGGCCCACTTTGTTAAACCTCTGAATTTCTCAATCCAATGAATCAACCATTACAACATCATAGTGCATAAACAGCCACCCTAGGGCATGTCCTCTACACTCTAGGATGTAGAACTGCTGAGTTACTTAGTTAAGCTTCTAAACTGCTCAAGTTGACAGTGAATCAACCGTAACAGTAGTTGATTATATTCACTGGGTAGTTACTGTGAATCAGATTGTAGTGGTTCTGAAAATTATATAAATATATGAAAAAATTTAGAAAAAATAAAAATATACTTGATTATAATAGAATGACTACAATTCAGACCTATGTTTAGTAAATGAACTTGAAAATAATGTATCAAATCATAATCATGGTCTTTTGTCTCTCTGTTGTCCATTTTCTAATATTCTTCAATATGCTTATTTCATTTTCATAAGTAAAAAAGATAAAATCTTCAGAACTGTTAGTTTGAAACTTATATTTCAGATCTGAAAGATCAAAGTGGCAATAAATAGTAAGTAATTGTAAATACTTGGAATTTAACTCTAGGTTTATATACTAGAGGCATTCAAAAATGTTAAATTGAAATTCTAAGCATTTTCCTTTTCCATTCATCACTTTTCCAGAATCTTAATGAATCATATTAGAAGTATTACCGTTGTTTCAACCTATGTCGGGAGAAGAAAAACAAAAACGTATTTTTCAACTCTTTTCCCTAGTGCAACTGAAAGACTCTCCTTTTCTTTTCCTCATAAAAGTAATTTTAGCTAGCTAATCTCAAATAATGTAGAAAATACTTTATTTCAAACATATTTTATAATTTTTACAAAAAAGTACATTCATTGCTTTCCTTGAGTCAGCATCAATTTTTGTAAGTAGCAGTTTTTATTAAAGGGTTAAGGATCCCTGTTTTTGGCTTGTTTGTTTGTTTGTTTGTTTGTTTTTTGGTACTGGAAATCTAACTCAGGATCTTGCTCTTACCAAGCAGGCGTTTGTGCCACTAAGCTATATCCCCAGCCCTTGAAATTTTTAATGAGATAGAATCCAGAGGCATCTACATGCTGTTGAGTTTTGATGACTTTAACAATCCAGATATTTTCTAATTAGAAGACTTCAGTTTCATTAGTGTGCTAACTATACTAATTGTGTTATGGTTACTGTGATTTTTGGTTTTAAAATTGCTTCTCTTGAGGCCCAGAATATTATTTAAAAGAAATGATTGTTTCTCATTGTATAGAAACAATCTGATAACATTTAAATTGGTGTTTGGAGTAACATCTTGTGTTCCTTTTATTGTTCTCATGCTGTGAGGACAGGGACAGAGCCCCCATCATTCAGACTAGCACTTAATATTGTGTCCAGCCCAAGTATCTATGAATAGTATTGCTTGAATTCATGTTTCAGACACTAGTTATATAAGTGTTTCGTGGAGTACAGTCCAGTTCCTTGATAATCTTTGCAAACTAAAGGAATGTAATGGGAAGAAAACCCACCTGATTAATTTCTAGGTTACTTACCAGACCATAGTGTGTTTGGACTATGACTCAAAGTGAATATGTAGGCAGACATTTTGGTGCTCTGTCACAAGAATAGCTAAGGAAAGGAACTCATCACCAACTTTACAAAATCTAAAATCCACCCCCACCCCGCCCCAGAGCCAAGTTTCTTAAGGGCCTCTTTCATGAGTTGTTTATATCTCACTAGGTTGGCTTGGGAATTATCCATTTCCTAATGATGATTTTCATTTATTCATTCACTGTCACTCATAGTAGGACCCCCAATAAAATGGAGCATAGGAAGGTTAGTGTGTATACCTTGTGAGAGCACAGCGACATAGGAAAAGCCCAAGGACTAAAACCCAATATATGGGGCCTTCAAAGTCAGGGGATACCTGGACCTAAAGGCCAAAGCATGCGGAAAGATGTCAAATCAAGCAGTATCTACCAAGCACCTCCTACATGGAAATCAATGGAATTATTACCAAAAGTGACCTCTCCCCCTGCCAAAAAAAGAGAAAAAAGAAAAAAGAAAACATGATGTGGCCCTTTCACTGAAGAGAGTTGCCATTGCAAACAGTGTCTAAGAAAAAATTAAGTAACTATAGTATATATAGAGTGTTCAGTGTGTGTTAGGTTCCATTTTAATTGTTGTGTATATATGATTTCATTGATGCATATAGCAACCCTATCAGATAGGCTCAATGACTGCATTCATTTTACAGATCAGGGAACTGAAAGATAAGGAAATCCAAAGTGTTTGAGACTTCAGACGAGGCTGTCTGTCTCCAGAGTCCTTACTTTTAAGCATTATAATATAGTGTTTCCCAGGCAAACTTTATATGTTTCAGGGCCTCTGGAGAAAAGTCAAAGAAAAATGAAAATATATGCTTGGCATGGAACAGCTTGTCTATTATACCAGATTTCTTCTACCTCATTAACTGAAGTCTTGTAAAATATGGAACATACAAAGAATTGTCTTACTTGTTCTAAGATATTTGGCCCAGAGAACCTAGGTTTTTAATCTGACCCCAAATATTCTTGATTGAAGGTTTATTGAACCTAAGGAATTTTTTTGTTGCTGTTTTTATTGTTTTAAAATCTTAGCCCAAAAATGCTTTCTTTTTGGACCTGCTACCTGAAATGTGGGTAGCAGAGCAGAGCAGAGTTACTTGGTGGCCTTTGATCCCATTAGAGAGTTCTAAATTGGTGGCCTGGATCCTTGAATGAAACCTGATATTAAAATAACACCAAGCTGAAGTCATAGGAGATTGTAGTGTAATGTATACACTCAGAATAACCAAGACTTGGGGAAAATAAAATGATTTTCACTTGGCTTCATTTACCCACTTGTGACTTTCCTTTCCCTTGGGAGTAATTCTTAGCCAACATGCTCATATATCAGGGACATACCAAGACCTCAAATACCGAACTCTAGCTTAGGGATTTTAGAAGCTTTCACAGCTTGGTTAAACAACAGCACTGTCTTCAATATTCAAAAAAAAAACAAAAAAAACAAAAAACAAAACAAACAAACAAAAAAACCCAGCCATTTACAAATACTGGTAATCAATGTGTTTTATCTTACATAAATCTTTATTTCTTAAAGGTAGATTGTGGCTTTTCCCTTCTGCCCTCTCAGCAGTGACCAGCAGACTCCAGAAAATGCAACAACTGCAACTCTTGTGTACACACAATATCTCAGCTTGTTCTTGAATTCATTTAGCCAATGTTTGTTTGAAGTTTCTATGGACTGAAGCAAAGACCAGGGATAGGTGAGACTAAGTGCCTCCTGCAATTCTGTGTCCTAGTCGCCCGCTTGCCACAGGTAGAGCATGTAAAGATAAAGGTATGCTCCTTTCCCTCAGCACTGACTGTCCACTGTGAGGCACCTAAATGAATCTGTTCATCACACTGTAGATGAAGCCACTGATAATTATTAGCAACTTCTTCACAAACACATATGCCAGTCAACTGGGGAACTTACAAGTATGGAGAGATTCCTATGTGTGTGTGTGTGTGTGTGTGTGTGTGTGTGTGAATTACCAAAACTGAACCAAGAAGACTTAAAAATCTTGAACAATCCAGTAATGGGCAGTGAAATTGAAGCAGTAATTTAAAAAAACCCTACCAAGAAAAGCCCAGGACCTAATGGATTCACAGACAAATTCTACAAGAACTTAAGCAAAGATGTAATACTAATATTCTTCAGACTGTTTAATGAGATTAAGAAGGATGGAGTACTTCCAAACTCACTCTCAAAAGCTGACATTATCTTGATCCCAAAACTAGACATGGATCCAGCCACAAAAAAGAACCATAGGCCAATTTCTCTCATGAGCATAGATGCAAAGATGCTTAATAAGATATTGACAAATAGAATATGACAAATCATTCAAAAGATCAAACACCATGACCAAGTAGGCTTCATCTCAGAGATGCAAGGATGGTTCAACACATGAAGATCAATATATCTAGATGTTCCCCCAAAGCCTCATGTGCTCACAGATGGGTCTTTCTGGAGCTGGCTGGATCTAGGACATGTGATACTGGGATTAAGGTCGTGTGGTATTAAGTTTGTCCACTGATTGGAATTAGCATAGTTCTAGGTATCATTGAATGGATTTACTGAAGATGGAAACCCCCATACTTTGTGGATGGCAGCACCCAAAGTCTTGTAGCTTTTAGAATAAAAAGGGAAAGGCAGGCTCACTGCTGTTGCCGCCACCACCATGTTCTGCTGTCTCTGCTATGGAGTGTTTCTCCTGAGCTATCCCTCTCTGCCATGCCACCATGCCTTGGAACCAGCTGACTGTGAACTAAAATGTCTGCATATTGTGAGCTGACATAAACCTTCCTTCCATTAATTTGTTGGTTTAAGGTATTTTGTCTCAGCAATGAAAAAGTAACTAAGACAATCACATAAATAGAAGCAAGAGCAAAAATCACATGATCATCTCCATAGCTGCAGAAAAAGCCTTTGGTAAAATCTAACATCTGTCATGATAGAAACCCTGAAGAACATAGGCATAGAATATCTGTACTGCAACATGACAAAAGCCATTTATGACCAACCTATTGCCAACATCATATTAAATGAGGAAAAGCTGAAAACCTTCCTTCTAAAATCAGAAACACAAGGATGTCCTTTATCACCACTACTGTTCAACAAGTCCTCAAAACATTAGCCAAAAAAATCAGATAAGAGAAAGAAATAAAAGGGACACATATTGGAAAGGATAAAAAATATCATAACTTGCAGATGACATGATCCTTTACTTATAAGACCCAAAAACTTTTACCAAAAGACTACTAGAAATAATAATCAAATTCAGCAGTGTGCCAGAATGTAAAGTAAGCACACAAAAATCAGTAGCATTCCTATACGCTAATAATGAATTCACTGAAAAATCAATTAGGAAAACAATACCATTCACAATAGCATCAAAAAATTAAACATACTTAAGTAGTAATCTAACTATGGAAGTGAAGAATCTCTACAAAAAATTACACAGACTGAAAAGGAAAATTAAAATGGAAAAATGTTCCCTGTTCCTGATTATATTTCCAAAACTGATAATCAAATTTGATGCAATCACAGTCAAAACTGTCATTTCTCACAACAATCCTAAAATTTAAATGGAATCAGAAGAGCAAAAACAATGTCAGATAACAAATGCAAAGCAAACAAGAAACCCATTCACCCTTCCCATGAGCTGATGAAAGTCATGCGGGTTCTAGGAAGAGAAATAAGAAGCCAGTTCAACCTTCCCATGAGCCAGCAAAAGCCATGAATCACAAGGTCCTGGGAAGAGAAATGAGAACTCAGTTCGCCCTTCCCGTGAGCCAACCAGGACACAGGCTGGGAGACAAGAACATCCCCCACCCCCTGTAAGCAAACGGCTGATTTGAAGGACTACACAGCTGGGAGTTTGGCTCAGTGGCTTAAGCACCTGCCAGGCAGGTGCAAGGTTGTGAGTTCAATCCCCGGTGCCAAAAATAAAGATAAATGAAGGACTACACGCTGAATTGTTAGCAGCTCAGGTACAGAAACAACTGAATGCTTGTATTGTTTGATAACTTTGCAGGCCCAAAGCCAATAGTCTGAGCAGCTATAAGAGGATAATGCAATATAGCAAATGTGGGGATCTCCTCCTGTATCATTTTTGAAATCCATTATTCTCACTGTTCATTTTGTTCCATTTTATTGTTTTGTTGTATTCCATGTTCTGTTTTGATTGGTTTTATTCTGTTCTGTTTGATTTTATTATGTCTGATGGCATGAACAACAATTTTGAATAACAAGAGGAATTTATGGTAGCCATTGTTGATTTCCTATTATTTCCTGTTTTGAAGTCCTGTCTCACTTTCACTGTTTGGTTTTCATTGGATTTATTCTGTTTTATTTTGTTTGGTTTTATCTTTTTTAAATAAAATTTTTTTTAAAATGCAGCACAGGTGGCATCATAATCCTAGACATGAAGTTATACTATAAAGTTACAGTGATTAAAGCAGCATGATACTGGCACAAGAAAAGGAATATGGGTCAGTGGAACAGATTAAAAGAAGCAGAAACAACCCAGGCACATGTAGCTATTTGATCTATGACAAGGGACCCAAAAATATACACTAAAGGAAAGACAGCCTCTTTAATGAATGGTGGTGGGAAAACTGGTTATCCGTATGCAGAAGATTAAGTCTAGACCCATGTATCTCACCATGTACTAAACTAAAATCAAAATGGATCAATGTACTGAATACTAAAACAGAAACACTTACCTGATGGAAGATAAAATAAGTACAACTCTAGAAGACAGAGGTGTAGGTGGGTCTTTTCTGAACAGAATCTCATTACTACAAGAAATAATGCCAATAATCAACATTGGATCATGTCAAATTCAAATCTTCTGCATAGCACAGTATACAACCAACAGAATGAAGAAACAATCTACAAGATGAGACAAAATTTTTGCCTGCTATTCCTCAGACAGAAGACTAACATCAAGAATATATGAAGAACTAAAAAAAAAAAAAATTAGACCACTTCCAAATAAAAGACCAAAGACCCAATCAAAAATTGACAACACAATGAATAACCACTTCTCAGAAGAAGCACAAATGGGCAACAAATAAATGAAAAAATGCCCAGTATTGCTGGCCATTAGAGAAATGCAAATTAAAACTATACTGAGATAACATCTTACCTCAGAAAAAATGGCTATCATCAAAAAATCTAAACATAACAAATGTGGGTGAGGATGTCAGCAAAAAGGAACTCTGCTACATTGTAAGCTAGTACAACCACTATGGAAGTCAGTGTGAACATTCCTCAAAAAACTAAAACTAGGAATTCCATTTGGCCCAGCTATCCCCCTTCTAGGTATCTTCCCAAAAGCATGAAAATCATGTTACAAGGGTACACACATAACCATGTTTATAGCAGCACAATTTGTAATAGCTAGATCTTGAAAAACACTGTATGTGTTTTCAGAACATGTGGATAAGGAAAATGTGGTACTTATACACAATGGAGTACCACACTACCATAAAAATTAGAGAGATTTGTAGGTAAGTGGGTACAACTTGAGAGCATAATGTTATGTGAAACAAGTCACACAAGCTCAAGTATTGCATGGTTTCTCTTATATATTAACACGCATATACATACATATGTTTGCACATATACATACATATGTTTGCATAGAGCAAAACAGAAGAGAGATAAATAGGAGGTACAGAGAAGTTCAAATACTTCCCCAAATTATAGATTCTATTGTTTTAAAAACATTTCACTATATATGCTAATTTGTTTCATTTATACTAAAAGTTTAAGTTCATTGATAAGAAAGTTCATATTATCTGTTTCTTTCTTTATAGGAATCTTTTGAGTTTATATCTTGTTTGAGCGATTACTTTGATGATAACAATACACAATGTAATAACTATTGTTATTCTCATTTGGTTATGAAAATTTTTTTTCATAAATGAAAGATGCAAAGATAAAAATATATAAATCATAAATGAATTTCCTATCTTACTACTTTGAAAGCATTTTCTTAAAATTGTCATTATCATGGACGGGGAGAGCTAATTTCTCCTCTAGTTTCTAGCTTAGCATTTTGGGAGTCACAATGCAAAATTACTTTGTGAGGGAGACCAAACACTCGAGTTCATCTTTAATGACTTCAGTCCTGCGGATCAACTTTTAGGCAAACATGGTGCTTTGCCCTGTTTACTTTCTGTCTTTCTAATAAAGTCTGGTATTGATTATGGAGGTGCTCCCAGCCTGTGGAAACCATTGGTACAGATGCGTGGTATTGCAGAGGGCCACGCATGTGAAGATGTTTATTACTTCAGAATACACCACCTATTTATTATGCTGTACATACCCCTCCATTTCTAGTCAGCAGGCTTTGGAAATATAAATAATTTAGAAACAAATTTCTGTTCTGTTTTTAAATGTTCTTCTTAATTTCTTCTCAATTACAGAGCAAAGAAATTGCATTCCAGCTTCATGAGGATTTAATGAAGGTTCTTAATGAGCTTTACACGGTAAGCACATAATCTTTCTTCTTTTGCATGAATTTTCGGTTCACATTTCATATTTGTGGAAATGCCATTGCCTTAGCTTTCCTTCACTGTGCCAAAACGCTTGAGAAAGTCAACCTGAAGGAGGAGAAGCCTGTCTGGGCTATGGTTGCGGAGGTTTCAGTTCAGTTGACCTCGTGGCTCTGGGATGGTGGTGAGGTGGAACCTCATGGCCAGGAGCACATAAGCACCTGAGCTGCACCCGTCATGGTGCTCAGGAAACAGGACAAAGAGAACTGGATTTTACACAATGCTCCTCTCCTAACTCTCATGATACTTGGAGTCTGTAAATAAATTAAACCAATCATGAGGCTGGTGCTCTCATAATCCAGTCATCTCTCCAACACCCCTCTTCTGAACATCGCACGCTGGGGACCAAACTATCCACACATGAGCCCTTGGGTGATATTTAAGCACCAAACATTGAAAAAACAATGGTTTGTGCCTATATTGTTTGATCAGTTATCCATGTCTGTATCTTACAATCTGAGCAACTACTTTGAAGATAACAATATGCAATATATTAACCATTGTTAATTTCCAATTATCTTGTTTTGAAATTCTGTATCATTGTTTTTTTCTCTTTAAAATAAAAAAAAAAGAAACAGCAAAAAAGAACCTAACATTAATACTTCTAAATTTAGAACTTGCTTCAAGTCAGAGCATCATTAGATGAGATAGCTGGTTTATCTGTTTGAAATAATACAACCAATCAGATGAATGTATACTACTGTATTTCCTTGCTACTCTCTCCTCATTTGGAGAGACATTTTTGAAGTATGTGTGGGGGATGGATATAAGCATACTTTAAAAAACTATAGTACAAATATCTCAATAAAACATGTTTTTAACTGGTTAGATCATATGGGATCTTTATGTATTTTCCATTCCAGAATACTTTATTTTTAATTGTTGCCACTCTGGGACTCAAGCAGTTTAGATTTGCTTCATTATGTGTATTTTAATTTCTTGCAGTAGAGTATTTTAGTTCAATTGCTTGGCTAGTGATGTATTATATTAAAATTACATTTTTGTGATATACTTTTTCTTCCTTGCAATAATGTGCTTCTTGTAACTTACATTTCATTTAGGGTATTGTTTATAATCATAAAAAAGATGTGGTATTTTTATGCAATGGAGTACTACTCAGCTATAAAAAAAGATAAATTCAAGGCTTTTGCAACTAGAAGACATACTCATAAATGAAATAAATCAGACTCGCATTTTTAAAAAACCATATTGTCTCCCTAGTGTAAAAAACTGAAAGAGTAAATAAGATCCTAAATCTACAATAGATATTGTGAAAGGGAAAGAAACTGCTCAAAGGGAAAGAACAACTGGAATGGAGAAAAAGAGAGAAGAAAAGGGAAAAAAATATGTGTGTGTGTGTGTGTGTGTGTGTGTATACACAAAAAATAGCTAAGATAATTGTACTACTATTCCTGTTAGTTCATGGAAAGAAAATGTGAGTGCTTGTATTGTTTGATCTGTTTTACATGCCTGTATCTTATAATCTGAGCGACTATTTCAAAGAGAACAATATGCAATATAGTGACCATTGTTAATTCCCTATTGTCTTGTTTTGAAATTCTATATTGTTTTTATTGCTCTGTTTCATTTTTACTGTTTTGCTTTCTTTTAATCTCTTTAAAATTTAAACAAGTAAATAAATAAATGAAATGAAATACTGTTAAATGCCTTTATTTACAAAGAGCCAATACCAGTGAAGTTACAAGTTGGAACTAGTAATATACCATGTAATTTTTTACACTTAATGACCATATTTTTAAATAGAAATTCCTTTTCAAAGAATTTTTTTTTGTACCAGGAATCAAACTCAGGACCTTGCACTTGGCAGGCAGATATTTATGCCACCAAGCTATATCCCCAGCCCCTTTTTGAAGTTTTGAGCAGTTCAAAAGAGAATAAAATAATATAGCGAGAAATGAATATTACTAGTTATTACTAATGATAAATGTTTCCATTGTGCAAGGTTATTTGAATTTTTATTTACAGAAAAATTAAACCCAGAACTTAGTATTAAAATATGATTGATGATTTACAAATCCCATTTATTCTTTAAAAAACCATACATGTACAATATAATTTGGGGAATTACATTTTTAATGCCCCATTGACACTTGTTAGTTAAAGGAACCTATAAATTAAAATTACATAAAATGAGTGACATCTCTATAAAATGAGGTTTTTAATTTTTTTGTGTATGATAAATCTGCATTTTGCAGACATATTTGCTACAGCTGTATTTATGAATCGAATGGACAGTTTCTGTATGCTCATTTCTCCTTCAGAAACTTGATTTTGCATGCAACCTCCAAAAGCTATGTGTTATAAAGCATACCCATGTACCAAATACCTAACTCTAATAAAGTTGAGTTTTAGGTTATAAGGGCCAATTACCTGCCTATGCTTCATATGATTTGTTAATTTCTGATAACCAAAGACATCAACCATTTGTAGAAGCCTTATAATTTAAAAGTTAATTCAGCATTTAAAGAAGAACAGGCCGAAATTTCTGTGTCCTCTTTTATTTATTATTGAAGTATTTTAAACAAAGACCTCTTGGTACTTTCTTTGTGGTTTGCTTTGCTTGGGCACTGTTTTACTAAAATGTAAACTCTTACCTAATGTTTTAAAAAAAGAAACAAGTCTGCTGTTTGTTAGAGCATCATGAACAGAAACCTGCTGCTGATGGCCTGAAACTAGGTGTGCTATCAGAATAGCAACAGCCATGGTAAACTTGATTTCAGATACAAGAGAAGTCAGGAGAATGTCATTAGATTTGTATCTTGGTGAAGGCTATGTATAGTGACATTTCTCCTAGATACATTCTAGTAACTGTATTTAGACATTTAGCAGATTCTGTACAGTTGGATCAAGTCAACTGACACATTCTCAAAACTCTCATCAACATCAGTCTGAAAGCCTAAAGGAGCTGGAATCTGGAAAAGGCTATCAGAGTTTGACTGAGCTTGTCAGTCTTTTAACTTCTCAGAATTAGTGGAGGAATTAAAGGATAGAGGAGACAGGCAATGAGGTTTTAACTATGTCATCTGTAGATTACTTTGGGCTTCTGGGAAAAGTTTTTACTTCAGTCAGAAAGAATGCTCAGCCCACTCCAGAGGTCGTAGTTCATAGGGAAAAGACTTCTGACCCCACTTCTTACCCCTGCCCCTCTCTCTCATGAATGCAGATATCTTCTTTTGTTCTAAAAAGAAATGGCATTTGGTCTCATATTTCATATTCATATACACAAATTCTGTCTTGTTCAGATGAGATCAATGCATCATACACAGTTTATAGCTGGGTGTGTAGCTCAGTGGCAGAACTAGGTGATAGCATGTGCAAGATCGAGGGCTTAATCCCCAGCACTAAGAGCAAACCATACCGTGTCCAGTTTACACTAGGGAAGAGTAAAGATGAGATGTGTTTGAACAGTGAACCAGGAGTTGAGGAGCTATGGTTTAAGACAGTGAAGGCAAACCTTTTAGAACTTTCAATGATGCAAACAGCCCGCTGCAGTGCACATGCCATAGGTTCGCCTCCACTGGTTTAGGGAGTGGTTTATGTTCCTTATGCAAACATTGACTGGTGTTTTGGTTATAAATGAATAATCTGCTTGCATTGTACATAGAATTTTGTGCAATAAATAGAGTATAGTACACAGTCTGATAATCAAGTAATAAATGCTAAAGTAGCAGACATAAATTAGATAACTGAGGATGCTACTTAATTGCCTTCTCAGATTCATTCATTCTTAATCTTTGAAATCCCTTGGTAGTTGAAGGTAAACATTTCAGAAGTATATTAACTTGTTCATACCAGTGGAATATTTTGTTAAGTTACAGTCAACCTTAGCAATAAGTAAGATCCTGATTAGTGAACTTCCAAAGTAGGTCATCCTAACTATAGTTTACACAGCAGTTGTTGTTATTCCTAACATTCCATCAGAAGGCTTTGTCCCAATAAGATACAAATTCCCAGGAAGATGAAAAGAAAGAAATACCTTATGATTATTTATTCTGGAGTGAACTGAATCTAATCAGTCCAGGTTGTATGAATGATGTGATAGCTGTCATATGATGACATGACAGATAGACCCTATGATGGAGTACAGGATATAAAGTTGAGAGAGCCAGAAGCCTTGGGCTTAAAACAGGAGAGGATGGTGGCATCAGAGTGGGTTTCTGAAAAGGGGAGGAAAGGCTTTAAAGATATGTAGGTCCTTATTGTTGCCCCAAATATTGAGTATGGTAATTCAAGTATTGTAATCCTTTCTCTCGTCTTCCTCACAATCCAAGAAATTATATTTGTAATTCCATTGAGACGTTATTGGAATTCCAGCAAGTTGATTCCAATCTACCACCTCCAATGCAACCCATGGCGAGAGTAAAGATTCCGAAACATATTCAAGGTTAAGGGCAGCCAAGGGGTCCTGAGTTCAATCCTCGTGAGGACATGCGGACAAAGGCCTTGATCTTAGGCCTCTCCCAGAATTTATTAACTAGTGAAGCAAGGGGGTGGCTTGAGGATGAGTGGCAGTGAGGATGGCGGGAACTACGTGGGTAACTTGGGCTGGCTAGCAAGGTAGTGAGAAAGGTATCTCTGCAAAATGCAGATGAAGATATGCAGGGGCGCAAATTTGCACAACCCAATCAAGATAGCAACTGAATTGTTTTAGGAGGCTGCTGCTTCAGTTTCTGATATGCAAACTTTATATCCTGGGAACTCACAGCCTCTTTCCCAAGGCTCATCCCATCCCCAGTCAAGGCTCATCGCCAGTCGACATTTCTGGAGCTCACTGGCTCTGCCATCCCGCTGTGCCTTATATATTTTACGAAGGTCACTATGGGAGGAAACAGGACACTGTCTGATGGCTTTAGAGATTACATATCAGTACCTCAGCTAGCCTTATTTGCAATGCTTAGAGCCAGTTGAAGAGAGAAGGAAATACCATAGTCAGCTCTGTATACATCAACATACGGAAATAAGTCTTGATATAATCAAAGTTGCAGCAATTGTTCTGCGTTCAAGGGGACCCGCTCAAGTTGTCTCCCACAGGTCCTCTTCTGTCTTTTTGCCCTATTTTGATTTTATTTGCAAAAATCAAGGCCTCCAAATGGTTTCAAACCTCCATTTGGATATTGAGAACACCATGAGGGACAGCCTGCAGTTAAGATTAGTTTGACCATGAATTACAGAGGTACTCAAAATAATGGCATGAATAAGTTATAAGTTTATATTTTCTCACACATAAGAGAAGTCCAAACCATGGCACCCTAGTGCTGGTACTTAGAGTACATAAAGCCCTTCAAGAATCAGGCTCCTCTGTCCGCTGTTCAGAGAACCCTAGTTGCACCATTTGTCCTTACAGTTCCAGGTAGCTGTAAAGCTTCAGCAATTACCTCTGCATCCTACAAACAGAAGGGAGAAAAAGAAGAAGGGCAGGACCCTTGTCTTGCAAGAAGACTGGATGTAAATCTTACATTATGCTTTCAAATACACTTCGTTGACCCAAACTTACAAATGACCCCAGAAGGTCCCAAAGAAGTCTGGAAATGAGTCTTTTAGTTAGCAAGCTCATTGCTAAGCATTTTTTAAAATGTAGATTGCATTAATTTGAAAGAAGAGTTATTTTTATGTAACTAGCCATGGTTGTTGGAGGAGCTAATGTTTATTGGATGCTTACAATACATGTGCTAGTAGGTACTGTGCTCAGCACACTGCATACATTGTCTCAGTGAATACAGTATCATCATGAGGTGGTTGCTGTCATTATCCTCATCCAACAGCCAAGGAAACTAAGGGTCCAGAGGGACTTACCCAAGGCTGCATAGCTCATAGAAAGGGGAGATCTCAGGCCTAGTTCTGGCTCCAGAGCCTATGCCCTTTACTGTCATCTTATCTCCCTCACTTTAGTTTTGGGGAGCCATTTTACAAGATCTCTCAATGTTAATGCCACCCCCACAACCCAGAGAAATTAAGCATCTTATCACCTGCTCACTTATATTTTTTAGAGTCAATGGCATTAATGTTGCTTTAACAAAAATGTAAGTGAAAAATTGAGCGTGTGGCATGATGGCAACCTGTACTTCTTAGAAATGTTAATTTAAATATCTAACAGATGGGCTTCTTGGGCTAGAAAGTGAAAGAGTAAACCAAGATCCACAGACTCCCTTGCTGAGTCTAATATGCTCATTCACTTCCTTTAGAGTTGAACATTTGAAAGAGAGCTGAAGGGTAGAATTAGCAAGTTTGAGGGTAGGGTTAAGAAACCAGGGAAAGTGTTATGCTGTAATGAAACAAAAATGACTAGACCAGCAGTCAGCAAACCTGTATTTGAATCTCAGTTTCAGCAATTGCTAGTTGTATGGCCCTGAAAAATTATGTAGCCTCTATATTTGTCTGGGTTCATCATAGCAACAGAACTAGTGTGTGTGTGTGTGTGTGTGTGTGTGTGTGTGTGTACAACAAGTAATTTATTATAAGGAGTTTGCTCTCAATTGTTACGAAGGCTAAAAAGTCCAAAATTCTCTGGTTGGTTGGGAACCTGAAACTCAGATGAGCCAATAATATAAGTCTAGTCTGAGTCCAAAAACTTTGGAACTTGGTGAGTCAATGATGTAAAGTTTCACACCAACTCCAGGTCTGAAATCAGAAGACTCATTGACTTTGAGTGTCCCACTTCAAAGACCAGCTGTGTTTGCTGGATTTCCATTATTGTGACAAAATACCTGCTATTATCCAACCTAAAATAGGAAACATTTATTTTGGGTCATACTTTCAGAGATTTCAGTCCATAATCAGGTGGCTCCATTGTTACTGAGCCTGTGGTGAAGCAGTTCATCATGGCAGAATAGCATAGTATAACACCACTGTTCACCTAATAGCACCCAACAAGCAGAAAGAAGGAACCAGAGAGGAAAGGGATAGGGACAAGACAAGAGTCCTCAGGTCACATCCCCATGACCCACTCCCTTCAACTAGGACTCACCAATGTTTCTGTCACCTCCCAGTAATGCTGCAAATTGTAAAATCTAATGGATTAATCCATTGCAGAAGTTAAAGCCTTCGTGATCCAATCACCTCCCTAGGGCTCACCTCTGAATATTGAATATTGTGGCATTAAGGATCAAACCTTCACTACACAAGTCTTTAGGAGATCTTATTTAAGCCACACAGCCATCATACAGAGTCAGTTCTGTCTTACCCAGCCTTCATGTTCTATGTAGGCCATGAATAGATTGTATAGTGTCGAGATACATTGGGGAGAGCAGTCTGCTTTACTCAGTCTACTGATTCAGTTATTAATCTTACCCAGAGTCACCTTCACAGGCAGACCCAGAACAATGTTCCACCAAATAATGGGACACTCTGTGGCCCGGTCAAGTGGACACGTGAAATTAGTCTTGGAAGGGTGAGTGCTTAAATCACAGCCCTGTTACCTTCTGGCTGTGTATAACCCTTTCCCACAGGTTTTCATGTGTAAAGTGGGGACCATAACAATACTCAACTCTTACAGTAAAGAATAATGTTATGAAGACCAATTTATTCATTCAACATGTATTTTTTGAATGTCTGCTCTGCCGGGCACTGTTAAATGTACTGTAGATATAACTGAATAAAAACACCATGTATTTCCTCCCCAGGCCTTTATATTCTACTGGAGAGAGATAGATGGTCAACAAATAACTGTAAATATGACAGGTATAAGTGCTAAGAGGAAAAATAAAGCTGCATTAATACATATAAAGCATTCAGAACAGTGCCTGGCACATAGTAAATGTTTAATAAATGTCAGTGTTTAGTAGCTTCTTCATTATCAGCAAAAGAGGATGGTAACTGCTACTTGTCTGACTCACAGAGTGAATATAGATATAAGGAATATATATATATATATATATATATATATATATATATAATATTTGTGCCAAAAGAATAAGAAAGGTAACTTCCCTAAGAACACTGAATTCATAGTAAATGTCATCAGGGCTACTGAGTTGGGGAAGAGGAGAGTAAAAGGCAGAAACAGAGAAAAATGATGACACAGAAGGTGAGAGAAAACACTCAAAGCAAAATTTTCAACCCATGGGAAAACAATGATTTCAATGATTTCAAGTGTTAAGATTGTCCTGATACCAAAAGTTCAAAAGATTATACTGTATTTTAGCTGTATGCCATATGCCATTATTTGATCTCGATTAGTATTTCTTTACCTTCTCTAAGCTTAACAGCAATTTACAAAACTGTTTACTGTCCTCAGTAAGCTAATTTTAACAGAGATTAATGGGTGCCATGATAAATAAACATGACATTGATTGTTAATTATGTGTAATTGATTATCACACTGTCTGTGCATCAGTTGCACACATAGCCGTCCATCCTCAAGCGCCAGTAACTCATGAGGTAAAGAACTGGAGAAATGAAGGCTTATCCAGTCCTTCCCATTGTGCTAGCACAGTATCTTCCTATTTGTTTCTCACAGCAGCCTTACAAGGCAGGTGCTATTCCTAATTCCAGTTTTACAAGTAGGAGCTGGGACTCCAAATAATTAGCTCAGGATCACACATACAATAAATGACTCATCCAACATCTAAACCCAGTCTTATTCTCAAAGCCCATCCATCAGAGCACATTGTCAGTCCCCCACTAGTCAGTTGCCTAAGGGGAAACTGTTCAGGAGAAAAGAGAGGAGGATGGGTAGAGCCAAAGAATAGATGGAATTCACAGGTGAAGCACTTTTTACTTGTAAAAACCTGATCCAGCTTTCCACTCCTGTATATGGATTACAGAATTGATAAACCCAAATGGCTTTGCCTATTCAGCTTTAATGCACAATATGTGTCTTTTGAGTGCCTCTGAAAAAGATAATTTTTCATTCAGCTTTAGTGTTATATGTGTCAGCACTACCTGTCAGGTGTGCGTTCATATGCAGTAGCTCTACAAAGATCCGTTGTCTTGTTCCACATTTTGTCTTGCTCAACTCACCTTTGTATTCTTTCCAAGACTAACTCTGTCTTGCCTAGCAAATACAAATAGCAGTCAAAGCTGTTTCTAATACAAACCCAAGGGCTGCTCAGCAGCTTGTGCAGGGAGATGTTTGCAAAATGGACTTGCCAGTGCACCAGAATCCTCTCTAGCCTTAGCATATCTTTGGGGTACTTATCTCTTAAGAATATTAAAATGCAGAGAGCTTGTTATTTTTTAGAGGGACTGAGAGGGAAGATGCTGTTTATTATTTTGAGTCCTTCTTTGAAAATTCAGCCTCAGAAAACAGCAGAAGCCAGCTCTGTGAATCTCCCACAAACCAAGAGCTAACACTCTCCTCTCTGAAGAAGAAACTCGCCCCAGGCAAGGTCGTAGAGTCTTTCTGAAAGAGCCCCAGAGGCTTGCCACCTCATATCAGAAGATTTTTTTTCTGAGTGAACCACAAAGAAGTTTTTAATTTTTTTTTTTTTTTGGTTAAGTATTTATTTTAGCTTAAGGGCATTTTGAGCATTTGAAATATGTATTTCTATAATGAGAAGGAAAATTCATTCCTTGGAGATGGACTACAAAAAGGCCTGAATTAGAACAAAACACTGAACAAAGGGAAATAAGGAGTCAAGAATACGTAAAAAACTACCCAAGTGAAAACCTCTTTCGAATATCACATTCTCCAGGATGCCACCTGGAAAACTTTTTAAAAAGCTGTGTATTTAGAGCTCTTGGACTGACAGCATGTTCCCATGTACCCTTCCCTGGTCTGATTGCTGGACACTTGGATGGAAAGAAAGAGGTGTCAGGATCATCTGACTCCCTGCCAACAACCTCTGAATTCTAATCTTGGCTTTAACACAGACTGACTCTGGAGATTAGTTAGCAAATTTAACCTGCTCCATTTTCCTGGCCAAGTGATTCGGATTTATAAAATTACCATTTCTAGGATCCATGATGACAGCTGTTTGATAAAAACTTTGTATGTAGATTTCTTTCAGTACATCCTGCTAATTAATGATACCAACTGCTCCCTAGCTCCTGCTTGGTCATTTCATTTTCTTAATAAAATTTGAAAATTAGTTATGGTTGGAGCTTTTTTCTGGCCATGGTTAAATACACATATTTATTCTATATGATTTTTGAAGGAATTCAATATTAAATGTTTTTACAATTCTGTTCCCAGCTTTTAACTTAACGTATGATTAGCATTTTGGTATTTCTTTTTTATTTTTCTAAAATGTAAACAAATTATTCCATGATATCCATTCACAGATGGATCAAACTTTATTTAGCCATCCATTTGTTATTGACTACTTTTTTTTATTAGTAATGTTCGCAGAACATACTGTTTATGTTCCTAGTGAGGATTTGGCACGTGTTCATACACATCTTTATACATCCCCTTTTCCTCCCTTCTCTCCCCTCCTTTCATCTCTCAATCCCACTCCTATCTGAGAAAGATCCATCTCCCTGTTTCCTATTGTCTGTCTTTTATTTCACTCTTATAGCTATTTATTTATAACTTGAGTTTCTCATGTAAGAGAAAGAACGTGATATGTAAGCTTGTGTGTCTGATTTCTTTCATTTAACATTATGATCTCAAGGTACATCCATTTTCCTACAGATGACTCAAGTTTATCTTTCTCTGTGGCAGAGTAGTACTCTGTTATGTGGAAATAGCACATTTGCTTTATGCATTCACCTACTGATGGGCATATAAACTGCTTCCAAGATTTAGCTATTATGAATTGTACTGCTGTAAACATGGGCATGCTGCCTTCTATAAGTAAGCAGTAAGAACTCCCCCTCTTAAAATATAATTTGACTAGGAAATGAAAAAGACAGTGTAGTTTCCTAAAACCAAAAACTCTATAAAATGTTTCATTTTAAGAATCTTTGTCAACAAAATATTCTATTCAAACTACTACATTCTGAAATACAGTATTGTGACTTTTAAATGATTGCAGTGCTTTAGTAGCAAGCATCTTAATTAGATGCTTAATGGTTTATATTTGGTAGCTAAGGTGTGTAGCTTTGTTATCATTACTTAGCAAACCCATATATATGTATATGACATATGTGGTATATATATGGTATTAAATACAGATGGTACTTGCCAAAACATAGAATACATTATGGTCATTTTCTTTGGATTTACTAACTCAAAATCAACCAGAAATGTTAAAGAATGGAGATGTTAAAAAAAAAAAAAAGTCAAGGAAATCAAGATCTAAACCAAGTGATCCAATTCACATGCTTTCCTAACTCGTCTGATTATCTGACTTTAAGACTCACAGGCTGATAATATTTTAGCATTGAATGTACCTTTAGAAATGATCGAATGAAAAAGAAATGATCAAATTAACCTCATTTCAGAAGAATATCACAATATGCAGAGATATTAAGTGAGTCACTAAAGTCTCAGTGCTAATTTCAAGGCCAGGTTAGAACTGAAACTTAGTTTTTATTTAAATTCAGGATGACAATTATGTTTCTGTGAGGTGCTTGCTGCTAGGCCAGGAGCTTGAGGTGAGATAGTACCAGTTCAGAAGGCTTTCAGGATAGCAGAAGTGCTAAGGCAAAGGTATACTATTAGCTAATCCTTCATGCTAGGTATTATTCTAAGCATGTTATGTAACTAGCTCCTTAAAGTCATGGAGCAACCCTATGAGGCAGGTGAGGCACAGAGATGTGGAGTTCCTTGCCCAAGGCTACACCGCTAAGGAGACTCAGCAGGTTGTCCCACACACTGCACTCCTTTTAACTGACAACCGTAATAGAAACCAGACAGTTACGGTTAGCCCTGAATACCCATGGGTTCTGCATTTGTGAACACAATCAGCCATGTATTGAAAATATTTAAAAAAAATCATCTGTACTGAATATACACAGACTTTTTGTTCTTTTCATTATCCTCTAAACAACGTAGTATAACAACTATTTACATAGCACTTACTTTGATTAGATATTATAAGTAACCTAGAGATGATTTAAGGTATATAGGAGAAGATGTGTGTAGGTTAGATATAAATACTGCACCATTTTATAAAAGGGCTTGAGCATTTGCACACAGATGTTGATATCTATGAGCTGTCCTGGGACCTGTCTCCTGTGAATACTAAGGGACGACTGGTCTATGCCAACAGCTAGATTCAGGTAGAAAGCTTTAGCGACCCAGGGAAAAATGTTATAGTGAGAACTGAGAAAAATCACACAGAAGGAAGGGTCTGAAAATGGACTTGAAAGGACAGCCAGGCTCTCAGTAATAGAAGAGATGAAAGAGAGGTGAAGGCATTGAGGCAAAAGGAGCAGCATGAGTCAAGGCGTAGTTGGAAGAGGCACAGGATACATGCATAGAATTTCTCTCTGGTGTCACAACCATATAGAGAGAAAATCAGAAGTTGAATGATTTCAAGACATTTACTAAAATGATATTATAAAGAAAAGTATAGGCACAAAAATAATGCCTGGGCACCCAATGAAAAATAGTTTGAAAAGTCAAAAAGCTTCTGTGTATAGGTTAACCAAGGCCCCTTGTTTTTGTTTTTGTGTTTGTTTTTCTTCTTCTTTTTCTTTTTTAATAACTGGAGGGAGAAGTATTCAATTTGAAGCATAAAGAGTATGTATCACATTCCAAACTATTTTTCATCAAAAGAAAAGGATTCCCACACTAGTTTTCATTCTAGTTGAAGCTGCCATTCTGAAAGTATGGAGCTTTTGTGATTTTAAGATCCCAAGTGTCTTGTGTCCTCTGTTTAAATGTTTCATATACTAAACCCTGTAACTTAGATATCTAATACACACATGCAACACTGAAGAAATGTGAAACATTTCCTTGAAAATAACTAAATATTTAAAGTTACAGGTGACTTTGAAATACTAGTAGTAAACTTGGTGACTTTTCATTATGTATGTGCTTTCTCCTTCAACATAGCCAACTGCCTGAAACTTTCCTTTGCTACCGAAAACTCTTGCTTAGCTTCTGCTGCCGCTGTGTTCAGTGTGGCCCAGGTGAATGTGTATTCCATGTGCAAACTCTTGGGCATTTTCTTTCAGGAGATTAAACTTGTATTTCAGTGCCTCTGAAGACTTCATATGAAAACCTTTTTTGATACAAGACCTTTCTGCATGACCTTCTCTTTCACTGACTTTCTCTATTGACTTGTTGGGTAAGGATTAAGTCTTTTTGTGGCTCAGTTTCTTTGATCCATGAAGCAAAAACCATCCCTTTGCTTCCCAGGTGTATAAAAATAAACAAGTGAGCATTAGCTGGCTAGGGCTATTATGAGCTTAAAAGATATTGCCCGAGTCTGTTTGAGCTGCTGCAACAAAAGACCATACACATATAAAGAATAAAAACTTACTTCTCACAGTTCTAGAGGCTGAGAAGTTCAAGATCAAGCCAGGTTCACTGTCTAGGGAGGGTCTGCTTCTGGTGTCATAGGCAGCATCTACTTACTGTGACCTCACATGGTAGAAAGGGGAAAGAAGTCTGTCTTGGGCCTCTTTTGTAAGGGCACAAATCCCATTCTTGATGGCTCTGCCCAATTGCCTAATTACTCCCATTATAATTTCCTAATACTATCAACTTTGTAGTTAGGATTCTATGATATTAATTTGAGGAGACACAAACACTCAGACTTTTTGGATATGACAGAAGGGTGGGGGAAGTTATTAATTATAATAGCATTCACTAAACATGCACAATGTACTTGTAACCATGGCAAATAGTTGACATGTATTAGTTTACTTCAGCTCCACCACAACCTTATAGGTAGTTTTATTTATAATTTAGAGGTGAGAAAACAAGGCAAGACAGGGGTTTGTGGCTGGGCAGCCTGACTTCTGAGTTTAATTATTAGAATTATCAATAAATATAATGTTTTAAGTATTCTTCTTTGGTGAAGATTGCCCAGCGCGTATGTGGAGAGGAGTTGCAAATTGTAAGGTTCTAGAATTCATGGAATTCAATTATCTGGCCTTGTCCCAAATCTCAGAATTTGTATCCCATCTCTAAGTCAGTTAAATGGAAAGTACTCAAAGCATTGCTGCTTCTGCTCTAAAACTGTTATGGGATCATCTCTATTGCATCCAGGTCATGCACACTGAGAGTCCTGGAAATAGTGGATGACTGGCACAGGGCTGTCCTCAGGGAGCCAGGCTGGAGAGATTCCCATGTATGGTATAGGGATAGATATAGAGGTCTTCACACTGGAGGCTTTCTGAGTGCGTGTGCACCTGAATTTAATCATAGTGGACTGGTGAAAAGGGTGTGTGAGGTATTGTGAGGAAAAACACAGATGTGTGAAAACACACTGCCTGCACAGAGAGTTCCATGTGTCTTGCTTGGTATTACAGATCTTTGATGTAAAAATGAGTGGACTATTACACTAGGCTTTCTTAAGATCCCCCCTGCCTCTACCGTTCTTTCTGTACCCCATTACAATGAAATACTTGAGAGGAAAGAAAGGAAAATAAGTCTTTGGCAAAAATAGAGTTTATTGAATAAGATGACATCTGTTTTTTGTTAGTAATCTGTGGTAACTATAAAGTGGGTACGTATTGTTAGTTGTGCTTATGAAAAATTATCCTATGAACTAAGGAGCTAGCATAAGCTAGTAAAGAATAATCAGATTTGTAGTAATATTAATAAAGTCATTTAGGAAAAGGCCTATTTGTGGTACATAGTAGGGGGCTCAAGAAATTTTTGCTGAATGCAAATGTTCGTGAGGAGTTCCTTAGAGATAGACAAAACCAATAATCCCTGTCCATGGCTTGAAGCCTTCAATTAGAAACTGCCTTTAGTAACTGCTGAAAATACAATAAGCTCAGATTAAGATAAATAAATGCAGTTTACTCTTGCTACAAATAGAAACATTTTCTTTTCAATGAGGCATAAAATAATTCATCCTCTTTAGGATATATTAACCATTTTTTATTAAATGGTTTTATTAAAATAGTAAAATCTTACTTAACTAATTTTAATTTATACCAATGTTTAGAAATTACTGTTCAGAGCCGGTTGTGGTGGCGCACACCTTTAATCCTAGCACTCGGGAGGCTGAGGTAGGAGGAGCGTTGTGAGTTCGAGGCCGGCTTGGGCTACAACATGAGCACAAGGCCGGCCTGAGCTATATAGTGCGACCCTGCCTCAAAAAAATAGGGCTGGGAGTTTGGCTCAGTGGCTTAAGCATCTGTCTGGCAGGCGTGAGGCTGTGAGTTTGATCCCTGGTGCCGCAAAAAAAAAAAAACGAAATTACTGTTCAATTGAGCATTTTTAAAATGTCTGATGTTCTGCATAAACCAAAACGTAACAGTCAAAAATAGAAGGATGTACTATATCTATGTCAGGTCTGTACCTACCAAAGAGTTTTTGAGTTTTTCTCCTTAATGAGCACTTGATGATTGATCAATAATCAGTTGCAGAGCTAATTAAAGTCACTACAGTGATAGATAACCCTATGCTAGTTCCCTCCATATAACAGTGTGCTGAACAGACTACAAGAGCATTGTTCATTGCTGGATATTTTTCATGGGGTAAAGCAGATGAATTACGGCCTTTGAGCCCATGAAGAATTCTAGAGGGATCTTATACCTGGCATAGCATGGTGTGCTGCTTGCTGTCACAAGTCAACAGAAGCAGAAGGAGATAATTAGCTTAATTTGTTGCTATATTAGCTTTTCCTTCAGTTAAAACTTATCTACCATCTACCCTGACACTGAAAAAAATTCAACCCCTTATAATATTCCCCAAGTAATAAATTTTTACAGTTGCAATATAGTTGTTACACTTCAGATTAATATCTGAAATCCTATACTGAATACCAAGAGTCTTCGAGTTGGAAAGGACCTAAGAGATTACATGGGCCAACCTCCTCCTTTGTACAGAGTGTGATCACTATACAATAAATGTTTAAATCTTTAAAATTTACTTCAGTAAAACATGTGTTGTCATTGATAACCCTCAAAACTCTCTCCCTCACTTTAAACACATCATTCTTGCCATTTTCTGAAGCAGTTCTCTAAATTCTCTTTTTAAGCGTCTTTACAAGGTGACAAAAAAAAAGAAAAGAAAAAAATATAAAAAATGAATGTTGCTGTGGAAAGGCAGGTTCGTAATCAAAACATGACAGTGTGTCCTCATCCTCCTTATTTGCCAGCTCCGGCACCCTGTGACTTCTGGCTCTTCTCCAAAGAGAAAATGAGCACAAAATGTAAATGTCTTGAGTCCATTCAGGATGTTGAGGCAGCCACACCAGTGCAACTGAAGACATCAAAAAGAACTGCTAGAACTGCTTCAGAAAGTGGCAAGAAAATGGGATAAATGTGTTCAAAGGGGAGTATTTTGAAGAGGATTAATGGAAATGTGCCTTTACTATGTATAATAAATGTGGTGTTTTTTTAAAATAAGAATTCACTGTATTTTTTTAATCAGACCTGTGTGCTGAGAAAGCTGTGGGCCAGCAGAGTTCAGCAAAGCTTGTCTGAGGGTCCCAAGGCCATGCACATCATCACAGGGTGGGCTCGGATCCCAGATATGTAAGGTGGGAATCACCTTCCAGGAACACTGGCCCCTACAGAAGGGGAAGCAAAGAGTCAGTCTCTAGCAGAAAACAGAAACAGGAATAACAATATGGATGCTACTCTTATGTGCAGACAGTCCCTGACTTACAGCGGTTCAACTGAGGGTATTTTCAACTTTACCATGGTGCAGAAACAATAGACATTTAGTAGAAACCGTACTTTGAATTTTGAATTTCAGTGTTTTCCTGAGCTAGCAATACATACTACAATCCTCTCTTGAGATGCTGGGCAGCAGCTGTGGGCCAAAGCCACTGTCAGTCACATGATCTGGAGGGGCACCGACCAATTCTTTTCTGTGTAGTGTGTTGCCAGCAGTTTTTGGGTATAGTGTTTTGTTTTCACATTCCACCATGTCTACAAAGCATCCATCTGTCTGTGGACATGAGATCTTCATAACTTTATTATGAAGCAGGCTCTGTATTAAAGATTTTTCCTAATCATAGGCTGAAGCAAATCTTCTGAACATGTTTAAGGCAGGCTAGTCTAAACTATGACATTACTAGGTTAGGCATATTAAATGCATGTTCAAATTATGATATCTTCAATATATAATGAAGTTTATTGGGATGGAACCATAGTGTAAGTTGAGGGACATTTCTCCTACTCCTAAATGTCAACCTGCTGTAGTTTCTCTGAGCTTTATCAAGTACTCTTTTTTTTTTAGCTGATCTAGTAAAATATTCTTGAGAAAAAAGCCTGCTGCATCCAGACGTTATGTGATCACTTTTTCCTTCTGTGATTATGCATCTATTTTGTCCTTTTGTCTTTCATTCCACACTTCTCAAAGGGTCCTGGGTATGTAGCTTAATTTAATTATGTCTTTGATTTTGGTCCTGTAGGAAGACCTCGAGTCTGCTTGTCATTGCTAATAGATGAGGCCATGCTGAGGGTCAGAAAGGCTAAGGTTACAAGAGCTATTTTGCAGCATAATGAGGACCAAAACCCAGGTCTGTTTTTTCATAAACCGAAGCTCTTCCCATTAAAAATACTTCTCTGTATAATTGCCCCTGAAACAAAATCCTTAGCACTGCACTGGATAGAAAGTAATTGTTTTCATGTTTTTATTAGCTTTATTTCCTCCCTTTGTATATGTGCTATTTTCCTATTTGTTTTGTTTATTCTCTGCCTCTCCATTGCCCTGTCATTTGTTTGGTTGGCAGTCCCTAGTCAGCAGGTCCAGAGTCCGAGACAATGCCTTTTGTTCAAAGCATTTGTTTGAATTATAAATATAATTTGATGATAAATTCAGACTATTATGCTAATTTCATTTCAGTGTAGCCACAATGAACCTCAAGTTTTCATTGCTAGGCCAGCTATAGCATCCTATTTGATTATTCATCTTGGTCTATTTGCTCATTTAAAAACTTTGATAAAGTTCTTAATATGTACATAAATGAAAATGTGCTGATCTCTCTCCTTTTACCTTTTTAGAAATGTTAATCCTTTCAACCTTGAAGAAATCATTATCTATTAAAATGAATTACTTTATGGTAGTTTTGTTCATATATCAGTAGTTGACATTTACTACGCAGTTATTATGTGTCATCCTCCTTTTTTCTGTGCTGTATGTGTTAACATCTTTAATCTTTGTAACTACCCTACATAGTGAGTAATAGTGTTTTAATTTACCAGAAAGGAAATTGAGGCACAGAAAGATTAACTTACGTAAGGTTGAAAAGAACTTTCTTTCTACACTATGGATATTCAATAACTTGAGTCTATAACATAAACCTAAAATAGACAAATTAGAGAGAGGGCATACAAATGTATTAATCTACAAGTATACAGGAGTTACACAAAATATGAAAACTTACAATAGGTCTAGATGGTTGAAGCTTAAAACCTGCCTTCATAAGGGAAAGATAACTGGAGGTTGTAGGAAATTTTAGAAGGCAGAAATGCTTTTTATAAAAGAAATGAATGGGCTCAAAGAACAGATTCTGGCCTGGAATCAAGTTCATCTAGGTTCTGGATATGATGTTAGACTCTCAGTCCCTTCTCTGATCTGCATTTAATCTTTGTTGGTTGATGGAATAATGAGGAGGAGCTAGAAGATAAGTGTTCCTTTTGTGGGATCCAGTGGAGGAAGAGAAGGGAGCTCCCAAGAAAAGGGCTTTTCTCCTCAGGGGCTTTCAGTTTCCAACTCAAAGTACCACATTTTGGGGCGCATTTTTCTGAGCCCTAGTAGTAGCCCAAGAAAACACAGCATGCAAGTACAGAGACAGGATTTGACCCAAGACATTCTGTGATACAAGTCTGAGCTCTTAAACGTCAGTGCCCTGCCTCACAAAAGGATTTCTCCTATAAATGTTACTTTGTGAATAGAATTAAATTTTATAAACTCACTTTCGTTGATTTAGGAAGAGCCATACAAGCCCAGGGAGGGGAGGTGGATTTGTGAAAGCTCATCACTGTGATCGTCCTACAGACTGCAGGGGTCAGTAACTTTCCGCCCCTGATTCCATGATTGAGAAGAAAAAAATACTACTACATGGTGTCGCTCACAAGCTTTAGGTGAGAGGTGCGAGGTGGAAGGCAGAGAGCTCTATGACAGATACTGGCTGAGTTGCCTTAATGTTAAGGGTTGGTTTCCTCTGCCTTTACATTCTTTATATAAATAAAATCTATTCCCCTTACCATTCTTCCTAAATGAGCACCTAGACTTAAATATAAGAGGATGAAGACAAAACCTGGTACTCCTCCACTTAACTCACATTCAACCTTCAGCAAAGTCCACTGCTGCCCCCTCCCAGCTCTACACATGTTGACCTCTTCTTTGTTTTATCACAAAGATAGGCTTGCCTCTGTGTCTTCTCCATTGAGTAGGGATTGCAACTTTCATCTCTTGCCCAAAACCTAGCACAGTGTACCTGGCATGTGGACACTCAGTAGCTGATTGGTGGATGAATAAATGCAAATCAGCATACATCGCTCCCTGAAACCTGGGCTCATGTCCACCTAATTTTATATTCCAGACAGACTGGAAACTTTTTCTAAGTATGAACTTAGGTAATGCATTTTATGACCATGCAGGTGCCTTTGCAGTCAACTCCTTGCCCTTCTCACTGGCATGTTTTACTGTTTGCAAGTGATTTGGGTGAGCTTGAGTTTCATCACAAAACAGCTGAAGCAACTTTCCTGGGTCTGATTTTGCTTTGCCTCAGATTTCACAGCTGCCTCTAGGAGACAATGGCCTGCACCTGTCTGCTTAGAGCCTGGATGTGAGGCTGGGTAGCCCGGCCCCAAAACCTGCACTTTTAGTTTCCCATCACACCTTAGAAACATTCAAGAATGACAGTCACCCAACCTGCTATGTGCATCCATGCATTCTGTCATTTGCCCCATTTGAAAGAGGCAGTCTCACCAAAGTTGAGAAATGTGCCCCATCCAGCAGCTACAGTGCTGAAACTCAAACTCAGGTCTGCTTGACTTCAGAAGCTCTGTTCTTCACCAGGATTGGCATGGTCTCAAAGAGCAAGAAGGCAGGAGATGGTAGGTGTAGACACGCTAGCAAGCAGTGTCTTGAGGGCTCATCTAAAGAGAGTTCTTGCTGCTGCCTCATTCTAAGAAAAAAGAACCCCCAGAGTCACAGTGTGTCACAACCTGGAGAGAGAGTCTGAAACATTTCAACCCGCTGGGGGAAGCTGACTTCTTGCAGTGCAGCTCCAAGGGCCCAGCTGAGGGTATCCCAGTGGCCCTTTCTTCCCAATGCACCTGAGCAGTTCCTGGGAAGCAGTGGGAATGAGCTCCAAACCAATGGTCTTGTTAGGCTGGCACTCACAGAAACTCAGTTTAGAGCCCTCTGTATACTGAGAGTAGGAAAGAGAATGTTTGTTTCTCAGAAGAGCTTTTAGTTATGGATTTAGGCCATTAGGAGATACTATCATGAACATGTTGCTTTTCATCCCCTTCTCTCACCAAACTACCACTCCTTTTTTATTTTGAGGGGCTCTAAATTGCAATTTTTAAAATATATTTTACAAATGATTTAAAACTGTCATCCCATTGCACAAATCCCAGGTGTTTAATGGCAGTGTGTTTTTGGATGTTGAGAATGATAGAGATAGTGTCAGGAACATAGGTATTTAATAAATATTTATTAAATGCATGGACAGACTGACTATGAAGTGAGTAAAATGAACTCTTAGCCTTCATTTATTTCTCACCAAATGTCTATTTTGCCAATATTGTACATAATATTAATATGTATAATTATAATACAATATTATGTGTAATATTAAGGATCTGAAAACACCTATGATTCTATTCACAGCTAGTTGATCTTCTAGGACAATTATGACACCTGGCATGCAGGTGTCTGTAACACATGGCAGAGGGTCTGAAGTGCTATCAGTAAGTAAGTATTAGCAGAGTAAGATCATTCTGGGAGACTTGAGCTTGTGTTGGAGGACAAGTCTAGACAAAGGGAAGTCCTGGGAAAGGGCACTTAAGGTAATGGCACACTGACTTGGTGGAAAACCAAAGGAAGAAAAGTGCAAATTTTGACGAAGTAGGTGTAAGTGATTGACTGTGAGTGGTACCAAAGTGCTGCTTGAACAGACTGAGTTCAGTCTGTGAGATTATTAAACATCATGGTGGAGAAAATTATGTCAAGTTTAAGAAAAGGTCAAGGAGAGTGATAACTGAGAAAATGCCTTGTTATTGTCATTTCGATTCTTTTCCTCTCCCACACTAAACAAGACCACTTCATACTCGTAGCCATTCTGCATCTCTTCACTAGATTATTGCTAAGATACTCCACTGACTATGCAATAAATTCTATACTTCTTAGCTAGAGTTTCAAGGCCCTCCTTATCTGGCCTGTGCCAACATAACCAACCTAATCCTTCAGCTCAGTTACCCAAATTGTCCACTTTAAAGCTCTTCCCTGAACCTCTTCTGTGCTATTTTGATCTGCTCACACCCACTTCGCCTGTGTGAGCCTCTACCCTCAATCCCGTTGTGCCATTGCCCAGACCATCTTTCCAGCTTAAATACTGTTGTCCTTCGTCTGTGCTCACCAAAGTATCTAAGGCTCATATTTCACTCTCTAAAACTGTAAACTGTTGTAAGATGGGAAACAGATCTTTGTTTAAAAAAAAAAAAAAATGCTTATCAGTGCCTTATAGGTAAGAAGCACCAAGCGAGTGTTGATCACAGGAATGGATCTACAATCACTAAGTGTGATTATCTTTTATTTTCTCTTTGCCTCCTATAACCAAGAGTAATTGTATTCCCTAGGTGAAGAGGTCTTCCAATTGTATAACGTTTCAGACTTCAAAGATTGTGGCACAGCAGTCCAGAATACCTCATCTGGAGCCAGACCCTCTGGGTTCCAACCACTGTTCTATCAGTTAACAGCTGTGTGTCCTTGAACCAATTATTTAACTTCTTTATGCCCTAGTATTCTCATCTCTGTAATGGGAAAATAAGGGTATCTATCTCACAAGGACTAAATAAATTATTTGTAAATGCTTAGGGCAGTGTCTAGTGCATAGTAGGCATACTGTGGTTCTGTGGGGGTGGTTATATATGGCATACATAGATATACACATGTAAAGTAAGTACTCAATAAAGTTTAAGTTAAACAGTTATGGACACACAATTTAGCATCCACAATAACCTCATGAGGTAAGCAGAGGCATTAAATAACTTCCTCACACTTAGTGACTGTAGATTCATTCTTGTGATCTGTATCTTGTAACTTCTAAACTAAAAGTCACACCACTGAGCTTCTCCAACACACATTTAGGTTCATAATAATTTTTAACACTGAGTAATGAAAATTACTACAGGTATTTTAATTACTTTGATTTAAAGTACAAGAGTAGTGTCAGAGATATGATACGGGTCTTTCAATAAGAGAAAATAATGTCCACAGCTTCTATATAAAAGTGATTATATAGGAATTCCCAGTCTTACAAGGACATCCATATGGGTCATTTTCTACTTGACTATATTTTTCCCACAGTTGAGGGAAGATAAATTGAGTCTTTTGAATGGGGTTTATGAATGAAATTTTAATAGAGAAGAATTCAAATAGGAAAATATACTACTTACTACATTTAAATGGTTTATGTCTGTCATGCTAATTGGTATGTAAAGACTTGTGTTTGAGGAAAAAGCTATTATTTTATAGTATATAATCAAAATGCACCTTTACAAATATAAGCTTTTTTCTCTGCAAAAAAGAGAGCTGTTGTTTTATTTTAAATATAAAGACATTGAACTTCTGTCAACAGCATACATTTTAATAATGCAATTAGTACTTGTAATCAGTATCTTCAATTAGAACAACGATTTCACAATTTTTCTCCTGAAGTTTTAAAATTCACTGTAATTGTTAAGATTTGAAAGAAGAGTCAAAATGCTAAATCAAATTGGAAAACTGAACAAAGAAATTTATTCTCTGGAAGTTAGCACTATAAAGTAGGTAGAGAATCTTTCATTATTGTGCTGAACTCCATTGTTGTGAGAAATTTAAATCCTGTGCATGTGATGATTGTTCAGACTCTATAATGTTTTGCTTTAACCCAGACCATTTAATAAGAAATACCATGCTGGCAGTCAGCTTGCTATATTTCTCTTAATCTAAGTTTTAGCTTGTTCACGTTGCCTGCTTATGCTAACCCTCAGTATCCAAGTAAAACAGGAGAAAGAAGGACAGGTCTTTTCTTTATGATGAATTGAAAAGAAATATTTCTGAGAAATCCAGGGCTGTGTGGGATGTTTTTGCATCCAAGTGTGATGGAAGTCAGCTTTCTGCGTCCCTGGCTATTAGCAAGAAGAATACTAGCAGTTAACTAACTGTGAATAGGACCTGGGTGTGCATTTGGGCATTTTCAGCCTCTCATTTTAAGATGTAACTGAACCAGGACCTAAATGGTATGTGGTTTGCTTCAGGCAGGGAACATAAACAGAGCCAAGCCTAGCAATGCAAGTTGTGTAGTAGACTCATTGACCTTGCTGTTTGCCCAGCTGCAGGGTAACTCCCTTCTCATTCCTCAGCTGCCCAGCTGCTTCCTAGTGTTATTTTATTTTTCTTTTAAACTGGAGTTGCCAACCAGACTTCCCCCATAGGTTCAATAATTACTAAAAACAGATAACTTTCCAGTGACACATGGCCCAGAAAAAGCTGCAGCTACTTTGTAGTTTAGTCCTTAGTTCTTGCTCAGCGTTTTCTTCGCATTTTTAAATAAGGACATTATCATGTTTTGTAAAAATAAGTAAAGGCTCTTCGCTAGTCCCATGTTTTACCCTTCAAAATAGTTATTTTAAAAATATGTCATTAAACTATAACAAAGAATTTTTTAAGTGAAAAAAATAGAAATAAAACAGTTTCACAACAGGCTAATAGAGTAGCAATAATAGATTGCATATTGTTATCTTCATAGTAGCTATTCAGAGTACAAGATAGAGGCATGAAATATTGTCCAAGCAATATTGGCACAGACCTTTCTTTTCAGTGAAGAAACTAGCCGAATAACTATCTTAACTATCTTGTGTATATATGTATATATTTTTTCCTTTTTCCTTCCTTCCTGTCCCCTTTCTCCATTACAGTTTCTCTTTTCTTTTGAACAGTTTCTTCCCAATTCACCAAACCTATTGTACATTTTGGATCTTATTTACTCATTTAGCTTTTCACACTAAGTGACATAGTACGATGTTTACACATGTGATTCTGATTTATTTCCCTTAAGAGTATGATCTCAAGTTGCATCCATTTACCTATAAAAGTCTCAAGTGTATCATTCTTTGTCACTGAGTAGTACTCCATTTTATAAAAAGAACATGTGTTTTTTGTCCATTCCTTGGTTGATGGGCATTTGGGTTGTTTCCAAGATTTAGCTATTACAAATTATGCTGCTGGGGATGCACATATGGGTGCACATATATCACTGTGGTATGATGTTTTTAATTCTTCTGGCAAAATACACAGAAGGGGAGTAGGTGAGTCAAATGGGACCTCTAAGTCTACTTTTTTTTTTTTTTTTTTTTTTTTTTTTTTTTTTTTTTTGCGGCACTGGGGATCGAACTCACAACCTTGCACCTGCCAGGGCAGGCACTTAAGCCACTCAACCAAACTCCCAGCCCTGGTTTATTTTATTTTATTTTATTTTTTTTGCGGCACCGGGGATTGAACTCACAGCCTCGCTCCTGCCAGACAGGCGCTTAAGCTGCTGAGCCAAACTCCTGGCCCTGGTTTTTTGAGGCAGGGTCGCACTATGTAGCTCAGGCCGGCCTTACGCTCAGGTTGTGGCCCAAGCCGGCCTCGAACTCACAATGCTCCGCCTACCTCAGCCTCCCGAGTGCTGGGATTAAAGGCGTGCGCCACCACGCCCGGCTCCCAGCCCTGGTTTTTTGAAGCAGGGTTGAACTATGTAGCTCAGGCCGGCTAATCCTACTTTTTAAAGGAATCTCTCTCTATACTGATTTCCACAGTGATTGCACCAGTCTACACTTCCCCCAACAGTGAAGAAGGGTTCGTTTTTCCTCACAGCCCTCCAGCATTTGTTATTGGTTGATTTCCTGATGATAGCCATTCATTCTGGGGTGAGATGGAATCTCAGCATTGTTTTAATTTGCATCTCTCAGATGACCAGTGGTGTTGAGTATTTTCTCATATATTTATTTGCCACTTGTGTTTCTTCATCTGTGAAGTGTGTATTCATCTCAGATGCCCACAATTGGATTGGTTCTTTGAATTTGAGGAGTCTGATTTAAGAAAAGATGTTTTCCACCTTATTTTGTAATTTGTATTTAACTTAATAAATACATTCATTCCTATGATACTTTCAAACTATTTTAAAATTTATCTTTGAAATGAGAAAACAAATTCATTACATAAAAACATAACCATAATCTCAACTTCACAACAGTTATACTGAATAACTTTTGGGTATCTGCAGTAAAAATCTTTCTTCTGTGAATGACAGTGTGACATCACATATGAGAAAAGGCCAGCACCCCAAAGTTTAGCTCTGGGCACCAAGTTCTAGTGTATTCCTTGGTACAGCAGTTGAGCTGCAGTATTATACCTATGTATGTTATTTCTTTATGGAGCATTTTTTACACAAAATGCACAGGTTTCAGAATTTTCTCAGATGACCAACTCCGTGGTTAACAGCACATTGGAATTTTGTTATAAAACTATGATTGTCAGGTAAAATCCTGAAAATCTGTAACTGTTGAATAATCTTCTGTACATGAGACCACAAAATTATATGCAGCTATTATTACAAAAGTAAGTGTTCAGTATCTTTATTCCTCATATGAGAAATTATTGAGTACCTATTGTTATCAGCAGTACATAAAGAGTTGACTCTACAGATCAATTTGGTTTTGTTTTATTTTTAATTAACAGTGTAAAATTGACATTGTATTTCAAAGCCTCAAAAAAGTTGTATTCTCTAACCCCAAAATTGAAATTCTGGAAATTTGTCCTAGAAAATATGACACAAATTTGTGCACAAGCATTTTTGTAACAATGCTATAACAAATTTAAAAAAAAAAAACAGAATTCATTATATAAATTTACAATATACATGGAAAGATATATTATAAAATGCTATCTATGTTCCATATATTCCTAAATTTTACTAAAACAGCAATAAAATACATCATTTCCAAGAAGATAAAAAAAAAAGATATACATGAACAGCTTCAACACTACTTAATTATAAAGCAAAGCAATGAAATAACCCTAAAATATTTAATAATATGGAGTTGGTTAAGTAATTATTCAAGTCATATTAAGAAATATTATAAAGCCCTTCAAATTACGTTTTGTGGAAATATTTGGTGATACAGGAAATTGTTCTTATATATTAAGTGAAAAAGATCATTGAAATTGTGTGTAAATGATACTAGTTTTTTTAATAGGGAAAAATGATATATGGCATTTTATACAATGAAGTATGAGTGTGTGTGTGTGTGTGTGTGTGTGTGTGTGAGTTTGTATGTGTATACTGTGTACTTTCATAGAAAAAAGATTGGAAGCGTGTATACCAAATCTTAACAGTGGTATTCTTTTTTTTATCTTCTTTATTTTCTTTTTGAATCATTTGTTTTCTATTTGGATATAAAGTATTTCTTTGTGGTTAGAAAAACAATTTTAAAAAACTAAAATTATGTATAAACCCTAATATTTACATTAGTATTTTGACCAGTAGCTTTTGTACAATTAATTTCCTTTAGTAAGAACTCTATTCGTTTGGAATTTCAGTTGGGCTAACACTTATCCATAAATAAATGGCTCAGACGGCAAATTAATAATGCAGAGGAAACTTTATGGATACACTTTTAAGCTTAACAGAACTTTTCAAGTACATTGAAAAGTATGCATAGGATTCAGTAAATCATTTTTTCATCAAAGCTTATCCCCTAAGTGCCTTTTCCTGGCAGGTAAATTTGCATATTTGTTTGGTTTATGTAGAAGCCATAGGCCGTAATTCATCTCTTTTACCCACAATCTGACTTTCCCTTGCCAGTTGGAAGGTGATATTTTTAACACATGTATCATATAATGGTTCCCCTTCACCGTGTGAGTTACAGGCAGATGTCTCTTAATAATGTGGGTCATTTTGTCACAGGTGATGAAGACATATCATATGTACCATGCGGAGAGCATGAGTGCAGAGAGCAAGCTGAAAGAGGCTGAGAAACAAGAGGAGAAGCAAATTGGCAGATCCGGGGATCCAGTCTTCCATATTAGACTAGAAGAGAGACATCAGCGACGAAGCTCTGTAAAGAAAATTGAAAAAATGAAAGAAAAGGTAAATAGAAAATATATCGAAACGGCCTTCCATCCTCATTTGCGGAGACAGTACAGTACTGAGAACATATGCAATAGCTGAGAGACGTACATTGTAAATTATTATGAAAAGACATGCATTTCCTCCTATGGGAATGAAAAACGCTCAAGACACATAAAAATCATGTAGTAACAGCTGGCCATCATTTAGTGGTGAATGCCAAATATTCAGTACAAATGTGGAGAACTTGAATATTCACAAAGAGCTCTCGTTGTAAATGGGCCTGAAGCCCAACTGCATTGTTATTATTCTCCATAGCTGGGTAATTTTAGTTTGTTATTTAAATTTGTTTCAAATGTACTTTTCATGGAGCACTTCAAGGGTCATTTGTATATGTGGAGTACATTGCTTAGATTAATAAAAATTCATGTATGTTTCTGTCTTACTTTTAAATGGTTTTACTATCCTTGCCAATGCTAGATCTTCTTCATTTCCAGAGACAAGCTAAGTATTCAGAAAATAAGCTAAAATCCATTAAGGCACGGAATGAGTATCTCCTAACACTTGAAGCAACCAATGCCTCGGTTTTCAAGTATTATATTCATGATCTTTCCGATTTAATTGATGTAAGTACTTAATATTTTTGTATTTTCTATATTAAGATGGAAGTAACAATAACTATGGTTCACTAATTGGAAATCACTATCATTTACTAAAATAATGTTACTTTATGTAGTAGTCGGGAAAAAAGTACTTCCAATTCAACTGGGCATAGTACTTAGACCAAACATTCAATCCATGGCCTGTGGGCTGCTTGCTACTCTGGATAGCTAGTTTTGCTGTGCCACAGCATCGTTAACATGTAACAATTTGTTGTTATAGCTTTTAGCAGTAGTTTTCATGAGTTGAACGTGCTCAAGCATGGACTGCATAAGTGGCGACAGAATGCTCTATAGGGAAGAGCACGGATCGGTGCTGCCTGTGCCTCCCATGTCACATATGCTTGTGTAGCAGATGTCACATGTGTCTGTGTGAGTTTGGCAAGCAAAACGCAGGAGTTATCTATAATAGTATTTTAACCTACTGACACAGGTGTACGCCTGTGTAGATGGGTGTTTATTGTTATTAGGCAGACATATAAGTTTTCTTATTTAATTATTAAACTTGGATTTGTGTTGTTTTGTAAAATAATTTAAGAACTTAAAATAGTAGTACAAAAATATGTTAAACCATGTTTTGCTCATGATATCGTCATAGTTACATGTACAAAATCACTAGTGCTAGAAATGCTATAATAAAATATATTTTAAAATAAAGAAAGTTTTGTTACTTACATAATTTAACTATGTTATATATTTTTATATGTGGGCCAAGATAATTCCTCCTCATTCATTGTATCCCAAGCAAGCCAAAAGGTTGGCACCCGCTGTGAATTGTAAGACGCATGTGAAAACACGAGTCCCTTAAAAATCAGTGAAAAGCAAATTGTTGGGTACTGGGAAGATGTAAATGCCTGGTAAACTCATCCAGAAAGGTGACCTGCTCATTTTCAGATTATGGCGTGGCACAGTCCTGAAGTCATTGTTTCAAAAATCTGTTTATTGGCCTCACTTTTGGGAAATGGTGAGCTTCTATGAAGCCGGATTAGATCCTTACTCTCTGGAATTTCAAGTGGAAAAGAAAAAAGACAGGTGCAAAGCAATGTTGGTACAAATGATAGCTTTATTATGGTTCTAACAAACACAGGGAAGTGACAGAGTCCACATTGACCACTGGTATAGATTTATCTAAGTCTCTCCTTTTTTGCTAGGATATGATATAAAAAGCAATAATTATATGCATTTAGAATTCTCCAATTATATACCCACACTTGCATTTACCCAGTGTTTACTGAAAAGCACTAAGTGCCATAAGAAAAGCACAGATAAAGGGATACAAATTTTGAGAATTATCTGCTGTAAATTTATTTATATTCTGCTTTGTATTATTGGATCCAACAGTTTTATGATATTGTAAAATTATATTTTATGACTCATAGTAGCTGTAATTAAACAGTAAGTTAAAGCAGATTTACTTTATGGTAAATCTAGGCCTCAAATATTTAGCTGTTTAAATTAGAGCTAGTTTGGGACTTTCATAGAGAGGGAATTATTTCAGCTCACTGACACTCTTGATGTGTTTCTTTCCTTTTAGCCTCAGAACAAGTTTAGCTCATAGAACAATTTCTTTGTACAGACCATGCAATAATAAAATCAGGGAAAATTTCTTTTCTGTTTTCATTGATTACAAATATTTCAGCCTAGTCACTGTCAAGAGACTGTTGTAAATGCAGAAACTTGTGTTGCTGTCTTTAGTACTCATTTCTTCCAGCATTGTGGTGAAATAAATTTTTTCTGTAAGACTGCTAGTGGAGTTCCTGAATAAAATATTCCACTAAGTTTCCTGAATAAAATAAAAAGTTTACAACCACTGTTTTTAAACTCAGATTTATAAGGCCTCTACAAACCATAAAGGATATTAAAAGAATTAGTTCTGTGGAACTTCTGTATGTACTTGTTTTGATTGAGAAGTAGTTCTTGGAGTAGTTGGCTAACTCAGTTTTTGCATAAGGAAAACTTCATATGTTAAAAAGTATTTCTTTAATACCTACAAGTTGTGAAACACTATTTTTTTGTTAGTACAAGTTTGCAATACATAATGAATACATTCATTGTGGGAAGAAGGTCCATATACTCATCACATCTTAGTCTTTTTCACTTACCACCCGCTATCTGTAAAAGGTCTACCTCCCTATTTCCTATGTCTTATGAGAGAAACCATGCAATATTTAACCTTCTATGTCTGATTTATTTCTCTTAATATCATGGTTTTAAGGTGCATCCATTTTCCTTTATGATTGAAAAGTACTCCATTTTGTGTAAATGTCACATTTTCTTTACACATTCATCTGCTGATCTACATACAGGCTGCTTCCAAGGTTTAGCTATTGTGAGTTGTGCTCCTGTAAACATGGGTTTACATGTGTGATTGTAATATGATGTCTTTAAATCCTCTGGGAAGATACCCAGAAGAGGTATAACTGGGTCAAATGGAATATCTGTTTTTAAATTTTTGAGGGCTCACTACATTGGTTTCCATATTGGTTGTGCTAATTTACATTCCCATCAACACTGTAGCAAGTTCCCTTTTTCCCCACAGCCTCACCAGCATTTCTTGTGTTTTGGGTTTGTGGTGATGACTATTCTTTCTAGGGTAGGGTGGACTTTCAGTGTTGTTTTGATTTGTACTTCTCTCATGGCCAAAGATGCTGAACTTTTTTTTTTAATTTACTTTTTAGCCATTTGTACTTCTTCTGAGAAGTGCATATTCATTTGTTTTATTTATATATTCTAGATATTAATCCTCTATCTGAAGACTATCTGGCAAAAAATTTTTCCCATTCTCTAGGTCATCTCTTCAATCTACTAGTTGTTTCCTTTGCTGTGCTAAATAAAACTTTTTAATTTGTTACAATCCTGTTTGTTGATTCTCGCAGTTATTTCTTGTGCAATTGAATTTCTGTTCAGAAAGTCCATGTCTTTGCCTATGTCTCAAGAGTTTTACCTATTTTATCTTCCACACAGTCATTGTTTCTGTTTTAATGTCTAGATCTTCAATCTATTTTGATTTTTTAAGTACCAGGTGAGGGATAAAGTCTATATTCATTGTTCCTCATGTGGTTAGTCAGTTTTCCCAGCACCATTTGTTAAAGAAGGAGTCTCCTCCAGTTTATGTTTTTGGCCCCTTGATCACTTAGCTGAATGTGCCTGGGATTATTTCGGTGTGCTGTTCTGTTGCATCCTCTATTCTATCCCACTGACCCGTATATCTGTTTCTGAAACACTGTTCTTTTTATTTTCCATTTTCCTTTATTTTTAATTAAGTTTTTTGGCACTATTTTGATGTACGTAATGATCACATTCATCATAGGGAAGTTGTGCCTGTGCATAATATACCAATTGCTCTTTTTTTCCCCAATGCCCTCCCCTCTCTTCATCTCCTCTTGCCCTCCTTGTTTATGAAGCTTTGATTCTGTTTTATCCTTCTTTTTTATCTTTTTTTTTCTCTTGACAATGAAGATCCAACAGTGACCAAAACAGTGTCCTCACTGTCATGGAGTTTACGTATGTGTTGGGAAATGGACTATAAACAGATTTACATGCATATACATACTTGCACATATGTAAAATAAGTGACAGTGCCACAAAGAAAAATATAAAAGGCCTGTGGTGGTGTACTTTTGACAGGTGATCAAGAAAAGCCTGATATTTGATCAAAGAAGTCAACAGGGAGACTGCATGGCCACCTGGGGAAGGAACTCACATGTGGGAGGATTAACAGGGTGAAAGCTGGGGAAGCAGAGGCGTGCTCTGCAGGCAGAGGTGTGTTCCCTGCAGGGAGGGGGCTGTCCCCACAGATAGGGTGTGTTCCCAGAAAGTAGAAGTGCAGTGGCCAGGCAGGGGTGCATTTCCCAGGCAGAGGAGTGTTCTGCAAGCTCACCTTGTTCACCACATACCAAAGACCAGTTTGGCTGGAGCTGAGTAAATAAGGAAGGAAGGTCTGGGAGAGGAAGTCAGCAGAACACTGATCACTTAGGGTCTTTTGGACAGTGAGTGGGTTTGGGTTTGTTCGAGATGTGATAGGAAACCACTGAGGGGTTTTGAGCTGGGAAGTGACATTGCCTGATTTACATTCTGAAGATTCTGACAGCTGAGTAGAAGTCAGACTGGATGTCAGGCTTGAACACAGAGAGCTATATCAAGAGGGTTTGTTTGTTTGTTTGTTTGTTTGCAGTTGCCCAGCCTAAAGATGATGCTGATTTGAATTGGTGTGGTGGTGACAGACCTGTGAGAAGTAGTTTAATGTAAAATATATTGAAGATACAGCTAGTAGGAATTTAATACAGGGCGTGAAAACAAAGACACACTACGGTCCTAACAGAAGACTCCTAGGTTAGTGATAGTGCCGTTGAGTGAGATGTTGAAGAGCGATAGTTGTTTCATCTAGAAAGATTTAGATAACTAAAGGACATTTGTGGGGAGACGCAGAGAAACATCTGTAATCATTTTGAAATGTACAGGACAAAAATAGTATGTCGGGATTGTGAGTGTCACCGTTATTGTCATGGATGGTTCTGATCTCTTACTATATGACAGGCAAGTTTCTTAGCATAATCTCATCTAATCTTCAACCCTGTGAGATAAAAACTGCTTTCTCTAATTTATAGGTTAAAAAATGACTAAAGTAAAAAATAACTGAGGCTTAGCCAAGCTACATAACTTGCCTAAGGTAACAATAACAGTAAGTGATAGGCTTCAAAACTTAGATTTTTAACCTCCAGATCTACTTAATTCTGATCTAAATAAGTAGCAGTCAAAGGCATCACCTGATTTTCAATTTTTTAAAAACATTGTAGCTTTAAAAGATGAACCTTAAATTTAAAATGTGAATAATTCTCAAATAATATATCTGAAACATGAATTTTGAAGGAAATAAAATGAAATTGGTCTGCTGTTATCATCAACTGAAGTTTAGTACTCTCTTAGTAAAAATAATTGCTCTGTTCCTTGATTCACTTTTAAGGCAATCAACCTATGATGGTGTACATTCTAAAGCTGCTGTTTATTTTGTAGGAATCCAATTTGCATGTATAGCATTGATCCTAAAAACCATTAAACTTGACCCTTCCTGGTGAAAAATAAACTGGTTGATTATTATGCAAAGGTACTTTAGACTCCTTTATGCTCTTTATCTGACATAAGGCATTTTGTCCTGAGCTAATAATAACGAGAATTGGTATGCCTCCAGTGAGAAAAAGTCAAGATGTCTTTAATGCATAGCATTTTGTATGAGAAATGACATAAAAGCCTGTAAATGTATCTTGATTAAACCAAGCATTAGGAAAAATCATAAAAGTTACTGAATTTGAGACCTCCCTACATAAATCTCTAGTTTCCCCTTAGCATCTACTCATGTCAAAAGCTCTCTTCCCTAGCAATAGATCATGAATGGTTCTATTGCTATCACAAAGAAGTCAAATATACTTTCATAGAACATATATTTTAAAACTATTCATTTTTATTATATAAGCAGTGCATGCATGTTGTAGTAAACTAAAAATACTACCAGCCAAAATAAAATGAACACATTCTTACCATCTGGGTTCACCACTAGCAAAACCTAGTGGGCCCCTCACAGTTTTAGACCACAATAACAATATATAATCACACTTTACAGACAGCTCTGTAACCTACATTCTTTCCATCTTTCTCAATAGACATTTCATCTAATAATCGTACCCTATTTCCATTTCTGACCCCAAAATATGTTTCACAGCTGATTGTTCCTCAGAAAACTCCAGCTTCTGAACTTGTCTGCTTACCTCCTTGTCGTGTCAATTATCTATTCTGTTCTTCTATCCTCTTTGTATTTTCTGCACAGTGAACTCCACAAATAAGGGCTTGATGAACTCAAGTTAATCACTTCACAATAGAACACATCACAGATGATGTTTCTGCATCGTGTGCAGGCATGTGACAGCATGTTTAACTCACCAGTAGCAATGCTAAAATTTCAGACTAAACCTGATGTGACTCTGATTCCTCTAGCTTAAGTAACATTTTGTGTCTCTGAAGGGAGGGTATATGTTTTGTCCTTTTCTGTATGCACAGCATACTCCACATTTTAAAAAGAAAAATAGGAAGTTATAAAAATGACAAAAGTGTACCTTAAATATTTTAACCTAAATAAATCCTACCCATGTACTTACCAATCTTTTAATATTATGATTTTTTATACAGAGGTCTAAGTAGTCTTCCTTTGTAGAATCACTTCCATTGTGTATTATCTATGATTTCTAGTTTTGCGTTATTTTATGTGAGACAATACACTGTATATTTACGATGTTTTCAGAATCTTGCAGAGTTGTCACTCCTTCATTTGTAGCAATTTTATTTTTTCTTAAGTGCCCCTTGATGCTTATTTTATCAGTATATCTAATATTTAAACTGTAATTATTGTAAGTATAAACACAATGGATGTAGTGGCACACACCTGTTATCCCAGCACTTTGGGAGGCTAAGGCAGGAGAATCATGAGTTTAAGTCCCACCTAGGTAACTTAGTGAGACCCTGTATTAAAATAAAATGTGTACAAGGTTAGGGATATAACTCGGTGCAAAGACATTGATTCAATTTCTATTACCACAAAAAAAATTAAAATAAATGTAAGTGTGACAAGCATTGCATACAGCTTCATTGTTGCAGCAGAAATGTACAGGAGTATTAGAGAGCACCTATAGCTGAGTGTGCTCACAGTGATGATGACATCAGTCCCTATACTTTAGCAAGTATATAAACTTCTGAAGGGAGCCAGAAAATAATATTTGGTTTGTGAGACATATGGTCTCTGTCACAACTTTTCAGCTCTAGTGCAAAAGCAGCATAGATTGTAAGAAAACAAGATGGTTGTGCTGCAGTCAAACTTCACTAAATCACAGCTTGTTGACCCTGCTTTAGAGAATGAACCAACTGTGAAGCCACAGTGTCACTTAAACAAAAGACTGTTAAGAGGGTTTCTGCTCTGTCTCTAAAGGAAATCCTAAATAAATTTGAGTTTGTACATAGTTAGCTTTTGAATCAAGTTGAAAGCAGAACAGAGTTAATTCCACATTAAATAAAGATTTCAAGTATGTCATTCTAAAGAATAAATATGAGTTGTTAGAAGTATGTTAGAAATATGGTTTGGGAAGAAAAAAAATATGATTGTAAATGAAAATAGATTATAGTTTATAAGTATTGTATTTCATATGTATGATCATTATTATGCCCAATATTAAGTGTAAAAGAATCTGTAATGTGTCATGTAAGAATCAGGATAATTACAACTAAAAGAAAAGTCTTAGGCAACAGATATTTGTAATTGAATGCTGTGAGTTTTTGATGACTATGCTTTGCTAAGAGAAATTACTAGAAAAGAGTATAAGTCTTTTATTTATTTTTTTTTGGTACCAGGAATTGAACTCACAACCTTGTGCCTGCCAGGCATGTGCTTAGGCTACTGAGCTAAGTCTCCAGCCATTTTTTGAGACAGGGTCTACTTATACAGTTCAGGCTGGCCTTGAACTCACTTTGTAGCCCAGGCTGATCTCGAGCTCACAACGATCCTCCTGCCTCAACCTACCGAGTGCTGGGATTAAAGGTGTGTGCCACCACACCTGGCTTCAAGAGTGCAAGTCTTAATGCTAAAATCCCTTGTTCTAAAATCAAATTCACCACTCTATGACTAACATAAAGATTGCAAATCTTGTACTTTGATTAACTACTTTAAAGATAACCGTACTCAATGTATTAACTATTGTTTTTCTCTTATTATTTTGTTATGAAATTTTGTTTCCCTTTTCCCATAAAATAAAAAAATTAAAATAAAATAAAGTTCATGTATATATATAAAGAAAGGTTGCATCACTAATAATGTAGCCTCATCCAGTCCGGTTCTTCATTTTCAAGATGGACTCAGAGAAACAAAGTTCTCAGCAATATAAATTTTATTGATGCTTTGTTGCAGAGCACCTGCTGAGTAGTAGTAAAGTATTTGTCATCCTGTACAGTTTCATGGTCTCAGATTTCTCCCTATGAAAATTTGCAGGTCATTTTGGAGCTTGAAGGATACATCTTTGTTACTATTATGGAATGTTGCCAGGGAATAATCCCTTACTCTAGCCAGTTTTCTTTATAGGGAGATCTGTCACATGTGTTTTACTGACCATTTATGCATAATTAGGTTGAAATTAGATTGCATCATATATCCCATGCCGTCTTTATCATTTCTCACTAATCAGCTATGCTAGAGCTTTTAGCCTTGTCTTTTTGTCTCTTGGGACATGCATTTAATTAAAAAGCAACTTATTCAGGGTTCAGAATTTTCTTAATTAGTTTGACTTTTCCTCATATACAATGGTATTAAGATTTATGTAAGAAAACCTGCCAACTTGTAATACTGTATTCCCCATTAGACCTGAAGTCTTACTAGGAAGATTATACAGAGATCATGTTAAATGGGTTAGGATATTGTAGCGATCATGTAAACTAATTTAGCTATGGCTTTATCTGTTGTGATAGAAGAAATATTTAAAAATGGAAGTGAGTTGGATGGTTGAAGTCATTGGCATTTTAAATTCCTTCCAGTGAAGTTGCCATGGTCTTTGCTTAAAGGAAATTGTGCTTACCTGTTTTCCTCTTGCAGCACAAATTGTTCTTCCCTAGTCAGTACTTGCTTGTCTTTTTTGGAATGTTGGAAGTGTCCTAAAGGATGATCTTTGATCTTCTGTCTTTTGCATTGTCCCTTTGTTTTGTCCCTTGACTCCTACATTTTTATTACCAGCCTTGGTCATGTTCATGGCTTCAAATTTTATATCCAACTGTCTACTGAACATTGCTTGCTAGATATCTAATAGGCCTCTTATATGTGTCAAACTCCTAAAACACATTTTATATCCATTTATCCTTACTCTTGTCACCTTCCACACACATAACTTTCTTCTTCCCATTTTTCATGCCTCAGAAAATGACATCACTTTACACCCAGCTGCACAAGCCAAGCCCCAATTCTGTCACTCCCCACAGATAAATGCATCGTAAGTCCTATTGTCTCTGTCTCTCTCTAAATGTTCAAAACCTTCACTTGTCACTACTTGCACTCTGTCTCCTAGACAATGCCTTATCTCTTAACTGCATTGCAATATCTTCCTAAGATGTCCTCAATTTATTTTGCTTGTACCTTCTGAAAAGCCATTTTCTTCCCAAGCATCTAGAGTCTTTAAAAAATAGAAATTAGAAATGACAATCCCAGTTTGAACTTCTCCGAAGACCTCTCATGGTCCTTAGAATTAAATCTGAACTATTCGCTAAGACCTTCTGTGATCATGTGCCAACCTGCCCCTCACTGCCAGCTCCCACGACTCTACCCTCAGTCGCCAGGTCTCAGGTATACCAGCCTTCTCTCTGCTCCATGTCACTGCCAAGCTTTTGGATGCTTTGGGCCTTTGTGCTTTTTACCTAGAACACTTTCTTCTAGAGCTTTGCAAGACTTAATTCCATCTTCTCATTCATGTTCCACCTCAGCCGCTCTATATAAAGCAGCCACTCTATATAAAAGAGCAATGCCCTTTTCCCTCAACACTCTATTCCTCTGATCCTTTAATTTCTCCATAACATTATGGATGGCCTGTGTACACTTGGGCTTGTTTTGTTTGTTCTCTTTGCTGTCTGTTGATTTGACTCAGGATGGTTGTGGAAATTTGGGTGAGAAAAGCCATTAGGATGGGTGGGAGATGCACCAGGCAATAAATGTCAGTACATTCATTGTCTCAGGCATATGCAACATCACTTCTCTGTTTCCTGCTTTGTATCTATTCCTATCACACAGATGTACAATTTTGACCCTTTCATTACTCAGAACTCAAAATGAGTTTTGCTAATGCTTATCTGTAGTTGTTAAAGTAGCAGCAAAAATTTAATTGCCAGCTCTCTGTGGACGAGACATGAAAACAGGTATATAAAAGTTGCCTGTAGCAGTTTAAATAACCAGATACTTGTCTCTCACTAAATGTGTTTGTAGTTCCTAGGGTTTATAGTTTCTAGGTTAGCAAGAAAAACAGTGAAGGACAAAGAGAGACTTATTCAGAGGAGATCCCTTTCTTCATTGGACTACTATGCAAAACGTCTTGATTTACCTTCTTCTGGACCTTTGAAACTCACTCATGGTGCTGGCAGAGCTGTCTGTTTTTTAAAATTCCCAGTTTTCTTGGGTCATACTATAAAGACTAAAAATAAGAGACTTTCTCCTATATTTGTAGTTTTGGAGTTGTCAAAGCCACGCTTATAAATCCAGATAGAAATTTGGAAAAATCACCTACTATGATTTTGGAATAGTAGGATGTTTTTAAGCACTGGTGCATCTCAAAGAAATGAGGCTGTTTCCTTTATGAATTCGTGTTTTCTAAAATACGAAAAAGAGATACAGATCTCTCAGACAGAGACTAGAGTACAGAAGTGAATGTAGAATATTTCTGCAGAACAAGTAACATGCACCCTCCCTTTTCCATCCTCATAATAGCTGCTTCATTCTAGAGTCACACAGGAGCTTGGGGCTGCCTTCTGGGCCCTTCTGCAATGCCTCACCTGATGACATTGACTGTTACTGTTCTGCAAACTTGAATGTCAGATTTCTTTCCTGTGCAGTTCTATTGTGGTAACTTCCATCTTGATAGGAAGCTTATACCTCACTAGGGTATCTTATGCCATGGAGTTAATGCAAGAAGAAAAAGAAAAGGCATCCCTCTGAAGAGCTGTGGTCCACTTACACCTGATGTGGTATTCAACATGTAATCTTCAGCCATCTCTTTGTGTTTGGAACAAGATGAAGTGTTTATCACAGCCCTTGGTACTTGGATTTCATCTTCATTTTTATTCTTTTTGCAAGCCTTTTGCCTAAGGAAATTAACCTACTGTGATGATTTAGTCTAATGAGCTCTAACTTGGCAGCATTTGGGTATATTAAAAACAAAAATCCACCCTTCTGCAGTCTTTCCCCCCGATTTTGAGCTATAATTTTTATGTATTAACTCAGTTTTTTTAGTCATCAGAATAACACTGCTTTGTTTGCATGAAATATTTTATTGCTTTCTTATGTATTTTCATCATTAAATATACTTGGGCTATAACTCAACTCTGTGCAAAAACTGGCCTTTCCTATCATTAATAATTCATAAGCTCCGTAGAATTACCATAGACCTTTTAAACCAAGTATCTTGAATCTTAGTATATTCAGTGTCATTTCAGCTTCTAGTTGGGAGCAGAGGGGAAATATGATTCCATGGCCAGCCTTGCTGTATTAATGGAAATTGAAGAAAAAAATGCTCTGCATTTCTTGCTTCTTTCAAAGTTCAAGATGCTTGAAAAACCTGGAGTGTGGAAATGCTGCATATCAGAATTAATAAAAGCATGCCAAGCAAGTGACCTTACAGACTGATGAGCACCACAGGAGTCAGAGAAAGAAACTGCCGATCCAAGTTTGTCATAGACACCTCCAAAGTATAGCAGTGCTTGTCCAGAAGACACCTGGGCAGAATGCTACATAGGGTACTAAGCAAACTCCTCCCAGCCTGTTAGGAAATTAGGCCTTTCACTGGGTGGAGACTGCCAGCACCCACCTGCTGCATAGAGTGTGGAAACAGGCCCTGATACTTTTGCAAGCTTGGCATTTCTACTCCCAGGATGCCACATTTAGTTGTCTGTAAAGTATGTATCTGGGAATAATGAAAACTTAGTGGATATTTTTTCAATACTTTGAATTAATTGGTAGTTGTGGTTATATTTCCTTATTTTTATTCTTCCTCTTTTTCTATCTTCAAGGTGTAAGAGAATAGAGTTTTGTAGGACGAAAATAGGCTTTTCTTTCTGCTTAATTTCACATACTTATCTGGTCCCATTGGGAATCAGTACTCATGAAATAAACCAGCTTTTCTCATCTGATTACTTCTAATCAAGTAGAATCCGTCTTCTTTTGGAATAGTAGGATGTTTTTAAGCACTGGTGCATCTCAAAGAAATAAGGCTGTTTCCTTTATGAATTCGTGTTTTCTAAAATATGATGTTATTGAAAGATACAATAATTTTTCAGTCCCTCTGATGTGTGCAAAACTGCTACATAGAACCATTATGAATTGTGAGGAGCAACAGGAATGAAAGAGGGCTTTGTTCATTTGTGACTAGAATTTCTAAATTAACTCAAAATGAATCATTCTCTATATTTCAGTGCAGCTGATATCACTGGAAATGTGTTAATGGTGAGACCGATCACTGCATTTCACAATTGTATTTTGCTTCTATTTGTCATTGTGATGTCATAGCTACATACTGATTTTTTTAAGCAAGTAATCTTTAACCAAGTCCTCTTGCCTGCTTAGGGAAATAGCACCCCTGAAAGACAGGGTTTCAAGGCCCTTTCATTTTTAGGGGAGTGCACTTCAGACTTGGTGTACATGTGATTCCTCTGTGGGTCCTTTTTAAACTCCTGATTCTGAATTCACAGGTCAGGGGCAAAGACCAAGACTGCTTTTCTAACAATCACCTGTGCTCTATTGCTACTAACTACAGAACTACATGCCAGATTTTAACAGCGAGACTCTAGATATCTTTACATAAAACTCAAATTTAATGATTTGAAATCAGAGGGTAAAGGGTAGGTTGGCATTTGGTATTTCCAAGGACGAGTCGGCGACTGAACCTGTATCTCCACACAGTCCTGGTCGTTCCCACCCAGGAGGGTACACCCTCGGTGCAAAGGCTGCCTCCCCTGTGCACCCTCTGCTAGTATTTTAGAAGCAAATTAATGAACAACTTATATTCAATTTCCTGGAGGATGAAAGTATTTTACTGTGTTCCAGTCATAATGTGCCTGGAGCCTAGCATATTCCCTGGCACTGAGCCAATTAATGAGTTGAATTGAATTCATTGAACTTCATTAGAACAACGTGGAGATGACCTGATTTTGTCCATTTAAGACCACTTGTTTTCTCTTTAAAGGATTTATACTTCTTTTATGTTCAAATTTAAAATTCTGTCAGTAATTTATAACTGATTTCCAAAGCTATGTACTCCTTTTAAATCATATTTGCTTAAATGCAACATGAAAAAAATATACATACAAATTAAAAGTAATGGAGACTCAAATCTCAAAGCTATTTGATTTCATGGAATGCTAAACACAATGCAATTACAATAAAAGGACTTTAGTAATTATTTCTTATTCAAGGATTTTATTCTGAGGACCAGAGAGAAAGCATTCCAGGACCATTTTGACAGATTCAAACCTGTTCTACTTTTGAGAGAGTACAGATTATTCTTGAATCTTCAATAAAATATACAAACCCAAAAGATTCCAGTTGTATATTTGCAACCTAGAATATGAATTAGTGTAACAATCACATTATTGCATAAATGAAACTTGAATACTATTTTTGAGTATTTGCTTTGCTTTTTAAATTTTTAACAGCTTTTTTCAGCTATCATCCACATACCATATATTTCACCCATTAGAGGTCTATAGTTAGCATTTAGTATAGCCACAGAGTTGTGTACTTTCACTGTTGTCAATTTGATAACATTTTCATTACCCCATGAAGAAATCCTACACACAATCCCCTCCCCATCCTTCCATTCCCTCCCAGCCCTAGGAAACCACTAGTCTATTCTTTACCATTGTAGAGTTGCCTGTTCTGTACATTTCATATAAATGGACTCATACAATGTATGATCATTTATAATGGGCTCTTTTCACATAGCATAAAGTTTTCAAAGTACCTCATTCTTTTTGTGGCTAAATATTCTGTTGTACAGTTATACCACATTTTTATTTACCTGTTCATTTGCTGGTAGACATTTGGATTGTTTTACCTTTTGAGCTATTATGACTAAATCTGCTATAAACATTCGTGTACAAGTTCTTGTATAGGAAATGTTTTCAGTTCTTTGTGTGTGTGTGTGTGTGTGTGTGTGTGGCACCAGGGATCGAACTCACAACTTCGCACCTGCCAGACAGGCGCTTAAGCCATTGAGCCAAACTCTCGGCCCTGTTTTCAGTTCTCTTAAGAATATGCCTAGAAGTACATTTCCTGAGTCATATGGTAACAGTGTATGTTTAACCTTTTGGGGAACTACCAAACTTTTCCAAAGAGATTGTAATCATTTTACACCCCCCACCAGCAGTATATGAGGGTTCCAGTTTCTCCATATTCTCTTCAACATTTGTTCTTACCTGTATTTTTTATTGTAGCCATCCTAATGAGTGTAAAATGGTATCTAATCATGAGTTTGATTTGCTTTTCCCTGATGACTACTAATACCGAGCATCTTTTCATGTGCTTGTTGTTCACTTATATCTTCTTCTTTGGATAAATGTCTATTTAGAGCCATTGCCCCCTTTTTAATTGGGCCATTTATCTTCGTATTGTTGACTTAATAAGAGTTCTTCATATGCTCTGAATACAAGTTCCTTATCAGATACATGATTTGAAAAAGACAGTTTCTCATTCTGTAGGTCGTCTTCTACTTCTTCATAGTATCTTTTAAAGCACGAACGTTAACAATTTTGATTAAATCAGATTTATTTGGGTTTTTTTTCACCCTTTGGTTGCCTATACTTTTGATGTCACACCTAAGGAATCAGTGTCTAATCCAGTGTTATTAGGTTTATCAGTTTTCTTCTAAGAGTTTTATAGGTCTCACATTTAGGTTTTTGATCAGTTTTCAGCTAACTTTTTATGTTGTGCTCTTCTGTTTTTCAAGTGCTGTGATCTTGGCTACCATGCAAGCCTGAACAGAGCCCTAAGAACATATCTCTCTGCGGAGTATAACCTTGAAACCTCCAGACATGAAGGCTTAGACATTATTGAGAATGCAGTTGACAATTTAGAACCAAGGAGTGACAAGCAGAGATTCATGGAGATGTACCCTGCTGCGTTCTGTCCACCAATGAAGTTTGAATTTCAGTCTCACATGGGTGATGAGGTCAGAAACTGATGATTTTTAAATTAATGAATTGTCTCTTTATTTATATTTCTCCTCACTGGTTGTAACTCAACAGTTGTAAGAATTCCCAGTTGTTTTCTCTCTTCTACCCTTATACCGGATCTCAGCATAATACTATCCTAAATTAGCCACTTCCACCTTTTAAAACAAAGATTAAGCATACTTAAATGGCAAACAGAGAAAGGTATTAATTTGGATAAGCCATTCCAGAATAATCGGCATGGCCTGCTCCCTCAAAACATTCAAATTTGAATTAAAAAAATTTTTTTGATGACCCAATAGAATCTTTCTGAAGACTCCTTATGACCCTTATTTGAAGATCTCTATTCAGAAAAGTATCCTAAATGGCAAAAAAAAATAGGGGGGAAAAGTGCAAAATATATTTTAAGACTCAGATTGGTTCCAAAGTGGCAAAATGAGCATCAGAAATTATATATGGTGTCTTATATTCTTTATATTAATTGAGCTATGTATCCTATTTACAAAAACAAATAACGTTTGAGATAATTATGAATTATAGGTGTTTATACTATTGTCTATGGGCAGGGGAAAACAAGAAAAAAAAATGGAGCATTTATATAGCACTTGATGTCCCAGCTATGTAAAATAAAACTCCTACAAAAAAAAAAAGCTGTTTTAGCTTAGTGGGATGATAGTCTATTATTAAAAGTAGTTAGAATTATAATATTCATGAAAAACTAATGTATTTTTCTGAATCACAAAGTATTAAAACATGTAAGATATGTGTGTTAGCTCTGTTTCTATTCATTTTTGTTTGATAAATTACTTTACTAAAAATAATAAGTACAGATCACATGTCCCGAGCCCCAAAATCTGAAATTTTGTATTCAGGATTTTCAGAGCAGTGACACTTAACTGATAAAGACTATCTAAATATTCCCAAATCCACAGAACTTCAATACTTAGTTACTTCTGGTCCCAGGCACTTCAGATAAAGGAGAAGTAATCTGCAGTGTTTATGTCAATAAAGTGAGAATTTCAACAGACAAAATGACTAGCTTATTCCACCCAGTATTATCCATCCCAAACCAAATGGTTGCTGTTTTAATTTTTCCTTATGGATATGTTAAACACAGAATGATAAAATGCCGTGTGACTTTAGTTGCATTTTAATGGTTATCACTATTATATTAGCATCATTATTGTTATTATTTTAATGAAGCATATCTGTTGTCCTTTATGATCAGATTTGCCAGAAAATGGTAATCTCTGTGATGCTTTGGAACTACACTAATGGGAGTCAAGATCATTTCTATGTCAAGGAAAATGAGAAAAAAATTGTTTCTGGTACACTTTGGAAGTGGTTTAATCTTATCCCTAGTTGAAATCATGACAGAATATCTTCTACCAAAGCCTAATTTCAATTGCCCCTTTATTGTTGTTCGATTTTTATTTTTTATTAGCACATGTTCGTAGTACATAATGATCACATCCTCATGGGTAGCTGGTCCACGTCCCTCTTTAAATTGATAGTGAATCATACAATCTGACTGATACTAGCTAGTAAAACCATTGTTGAAAATTACTAAAAGTAGTCATTCACATTTTCTGAGCTTTTACTGTATGCCAGATATGCTCAGAGTGCTTGATATGTATTGTTTCATTTCATCTTCATAACAACTTTATACTGTAGGAAATCTTAACCCCATTTTACAGATGAGGAAACTGAGATTTTATGGCTTATCATAGTCACCTGGCTAGTAGGTGTCAGAACTGGAATTCAACCTCAGCGGCTGACCCTAGAGTCCGCACCCTAATCAGCAAGCCCTGCTGCCTCGCTCCTTCAGCCTGTATAGTCCTCTTGGACTCTGCCCTCTGCCCAAAGGCTGTTAGGACGCCACTCGGCAGACCAGCATCACTGCTCTACCTCAGGTGCTGCCTGTTCTCTTAACAGTGCTTCCTGAAGCTGCTGTCCTCCAGTAGGCAGGCCAAGCAGCTGCATTCTGTGCTTGCCACTTAAGTCCGCATCTCCACTGAAAACTGAAGTTCTGAGGCGGCTGCTGTAAGCAAAGATGTATGGGGATCTCAGGACCAGCATGACTCATGCAGCATGAACAGAGAAGACCTGCGTCTCAGAGGCTCGTTGGCTCCGCCCTGTTGTAACTGCAGCTCTTTCTGATTCTCCGACAGGTGTGTCAGGTCAGCGCCCAGCAGCCAGTCCAGGCGGAGCTCATGCTCAGGTACCAACAGCTGCAGTCCCGATTGGCCACGCTCAAAATTGAGAACGAGGAGGTGAGCATGCTTCTGCCCCACCAGTGACCGAATTCTGATATAAACTGGAAGATGTTCTCACATACCCTAAGCACCGTTACTGTGCTAAATGCAGTCACCCCATCATCCCCTTCAGCTCTCAGGGTTCCTACAGTGTACTCTATGTGGGAGATAAATGCAAAGATTCTATATTCTTCTAGCAAGTAATGCTTTAAGAGAGATTTACAATATAATTACTTTCTTAACTTGTGTTTCCTACTAACAATAGTTTGAGAATTATTTAATTCAACAAATGCATCAGAAAATGTACAGTCATGTGTAGAATGTAACTGCTGGCTGACAATGTAATCTAACCCTAACTTTTGGAATTGACATTTGTTTTGGGTTTTCACCCCTTTGTGCCTTTCTTTATTCTCTAAATTTTTGATACTGAACATAGCATTACTCATAAAGTTCAGAAAGCACATTTTGAAATAGTACTTGACTGAAGATAGAAAAATATTAATTTGCTGACACTCATATATTTAAAAAATAGAATATGAAATGTGAATTGTAAATATACATTGAGCCAGGGAGTAATTTTACAATTCAGATGCCTGTTTCTGAAATTAGCTTAATTGGATCCACATTCTCCTGAAATAAAAATGTGAACCACAATGTTTCTTGTATTCATCAAGGCTTTCAGTTGTAATTTATAAGAATCAATCAAACTTAAGTTTAAAAGTTAATTTATTTTCTGAGGCATGGTGGCACGTGCCTGTAATGCCAGCATTCAGGAGGCTGGGACAGGAGGAATGCTCAGAGTTTGAAGCCAGCCTAGGATACCTGGTCAGTTCAAGACCGGCCTGAACTACATAGCAAGACCCTGTCTCAAAAATAAATAAATAAGGGCAGAGGATGTAGCTCAGCAGCACAATGCCTGCCTGGCAAGTGTGAGGCCCAGAGTTTAATTCCTGGTAGAAGGACGGAAGGGAGGGAGGAAGGGAGGGAAGAAAGAAAGAGAGAGAGAGAGAGAGACAGAGGGAGAGAGAGAGAGACAGAGAGAGAGAGAGAGAGAAAGAAAAAGAAAGGAAAGAAAGAAAGAAAGAAAGAAAGAAAGAAAGAAAGAAAGAAAGAAAGAAAGAAAGAAAGAGAGAGAGAGAGAAAGTTAACTTATTGGTCAATATTTGGAATACCATCAGACATCGTTGGGTTTGTGGTAGGTGACGTTATCAGGAATATCTTCCCCTGCCCTGCTTTCCCTTCTTTGAAGTTATTTCTTCATGTGTGTTGGTAGGGTTTTAGGCATAGATTGATGCTTATGTGGTCCCTTGTAGCTTGCCATCTCAACTCATTCCAGGATCCTTACCTCTGATACAAGATCAGTTTTTTACTAGCTGGGCTTTCGTGCATATTTGTAGACCAACCATTACATCCAGAAAATGGGATTCCCTAATTTGCCAGCCTAGATACTGCACCACTCTTAGAGTCCTGTGATTGACAATTCCAATAAAGATAAGGTATTTCTAGAGATAGGCAATTTCTGAAATGAAGAAACGTGGAACAGAAATCAAAGCACAAACTCATATTGACAAAGTAAATTATCAAAATCATTTTGGTGTTCTGTTTCATTTTAATTTCACTTCGATGTTTTTAGAGTGATGTGTTTCTAGACTGTTATAACCAGCCTAGATCATAACCCAGTATAGTTTTCTGGCTTCCACTCTTACTCGAGGAACTAAACCAGTATGCAACTGATGTGATGATTTCTTTTTAACAAAGTTCTGCAAGTGAATCTTTCCCAAGTGGAGATGTTGCTCTCCTTGAGATAGCGTTTTAGAGTTTAGGTTTTGGCTAGGTACCACAAAATACTCACCTGATGTGATTCATTGGATCTTGATAGATGTACAGTTTGTATGTCTGGTGACTTCCAATGTTTTTCCTGTTGTTTTATTTGGAAAATATTCTCTAAACTCTAGGAAAGTAGAGTGCTATATACAAGGTCAAAACTGGCAGCCCACACACAGGCCTGTTATGTTTGGCTTCCAAAGTTTTGGCTTGGAAAAAAAAAAGAAAGGAAGGAAATCTAACAACTCTGGCTCTGTGTTGCCTCATGAAGTGAAGAGTGGGAGCAGCTGAATTCTGCTCTACTGTATTGTCTGCTCCTCGTTTTCTTACATCAAATTACTCATGCTGTTATCTGGCTTCTACCAGCCTTTGATTTTATGACACTTTGTATATGCCACTTATGGTATAATGTGGCAATGCACAATGTCCTTACAAACTGATCGAGACAGGTAGTGCTCTTTGAGGGTTAATGTTTTAAAAATTAGCTGTAGAGGTAAGTGATGGTCCTGATGTTTCTTACAAGCATGACTAGTAGTTTATGATTTGTTGGATACAGAACAAAATTCATTATAATGAAATGGGATTCCAAAGAAAGAAAGATTTAAATTAGGTTTTTGACCATCAGTAAATTTCATAGATACTAGGGAAAAAAAGGTGTTTCAATGTTTATCAGGTACTCTGGGAAAAGGGCAGTTTGGTCGTCCCCTTGGCTCTTGGGGCATGAGCTAACGCTGCAAGTGAAGTCATACGCCAAGAGGCTTTGAGAACCAAGTTAAGGAATTTTGTTATGTGGTTCAGCTCATTTAAGTGCATAAATATTTTCTGAGAATCTTTGACACCCTATGTATTTTGCCAAGGATGAATAATACAGAGATGAAGAACCTCTGACTAGCATGAACAGATTATAATAAGTAATTTGCTTGAGAACAGCATAGCTATCATTGCTGATCTGTATGGCTCTTTTCTCTACCATAAATAAAGGATGTGCCTCTATCTTCTTCTAATAAGAGCAAGGGCAGAAAACTGACACATTGGTATCAAACCAAAAAATACTTGTAAAGAAATACATGCATAACTCTCTGCCTCTGTCCAACCATTAAGTCCAAAATTCACTGGAAAGACTTCAGTGAACTAAAAATATTTATGGATTGCCCAGTACAAAGCTCAGTCTTGAGGAGTAATTTCATCCAAGTTTACAAAAGCATGGCCAGAGCAGTTAAGTAAAGCATAAGTCTTTTAGCCAAATCTTAGACTACTATAAATTGTGGCACCACCTGAAACAGTAAGAAGTTCGCTTAGAACAGAATTTCTATGCTAGGAGCCTGCAGACCATTTTTCACCCACAGGCACATTTTCTTTTCTTTGTAGTACTTCATTTTAAAAAGTTAATTGCTCTCATTTAAAATTTGGAAGTTTTATATAAAAATATCAATATCCTGCTCCTAAAAACACTAGAGGATCTGATTGTAATTAGACCATTGGCATTATTGCAAGATGTTAGCAGTTTGGAGCTGAGTGACAGAAGGTACCCTAGACTCAGAACTTGTGCTCCCCTTTGCCATGCTCTTCACTCATCCCACTTGGCTTGTTTTTATTACTTGATTGCTCTTAAAGATATTTGAGTTTTCAGCACTTTCCTAAAAAAAAGAGGAGAGATCAGGTCACATCTGTGAAATGGCCTCAGTATACTCATAGGTATTAAGCTAAAAGTAAAGGTTTGCAAAGGACTTGATTTGTGGTTGATGGAGATTCAGACAATGTCACTATGCAACTTTACATTTAAGAGAAAAAAAGACACATATAAGAAAGACAAAAAGCACAAGAGACAAACGACTAGAGCAAATGCACGGCAGTAACATTGTAGGTTTACAAAACAGGATGATAGAAACTTGACAATGTTTGCAATATTGCATATCGTTACCTTCAAAATGGTTGCTTACATTAACAGATATAGACATGTAAAATTGATCTAATCATATGAGTATTAACCGTTCTTTCTCAATAACTAATACATTCAGCAGTATGTTCGTTTTAGTTATCTAACATATACATATATACAGATTTATATATTTTTCAATTTCCCTTCCCTCTTTCACCCTTTTCCCTTCCCAATTACTTTGCTCTTTGAGCAGTTTTTTACCCTTACATAGTATTTATTGTAGATTTTGGATCATATATACTTTTTCAGTTTCTTACACTAGGGAGACAATATGGTATTTACACATGTGGATTTGATTTATCTCACTTATGAGTATGGTCTCAAATCATGTCCATTTACTTATAAAAGTCTCAATGCAATCTTTCTTGATAGCTGAGTAGTACACCATTGTATAAAAATACCACATCTTTTTTATCCATTCCTTGATTGATGGGCACTTGGGTTATTTCCAAGATCTGGCTATTACAAATTGGGTTGCTATGAACATGAGTGCACAAATATCACTGTGGTGTGATGTTTTCAATTCTTCTGGGAAAATACCCAGAAGTAGGATAGCTGGGTTGAATGGGATTTCTAATCCTAGCTTGTTGAGGAATCTCCACACTGATTTCCACAGTGGTTGCACCAGTCTATACTCCCACCAACAGTGGGGAAGAGTTCATTTGCTGTTGGTTGATTTTTTAATCTTGGCCATTCTTTCTGGAGTGAGATGGAATCTCAGTGTTGTTTTAATTTGCATTTCCTGAATGATCATTGATGTTGAACATTTTTTCATATATTTATTTGCCATTTGTATTTCTTTCTCTGAGAAGTGTGTGTTCATCTCAGATGCCCATTTTTGGATTGGGTCCTTGAATTTTAGGGGCTTGATTTCTTTTAATTCTTTATATGTTTTAGAAGGAGTCCTGTGTCTGATGGACAATTGGTTAAGATATTTTCCCAGTTTGTGGATTTTCTTTTCACTCTGTTGGAGATTTCCCTTGATATGCAAAAACTTTTAAGTAGGATGAGATCCTAGTTGTTCATTCTGGGAAGTGTTTCCCGTGCAATTTCATTTTTGTTCGTGAACTCTCTGCCTACCCCTATGTCATCAAGATTTTTACCTACTTTTTCTTCTAGTAAGTTTAGTGTCTCTGTTTTAATATTCAGATCTTTGATCCATTTTGACTTTATTTTAGTGCATAGTGATAAACATGGATCTAGTTTTAGTTTACAGCATATAGAAAACCAGTTTCTCCAGCACCATTTGTTAAAGAGGCTGTCTTTCTTCCAGTGTACATATTTGGCCCCTTTGTCAAAGATGAGGTGGCTGAGTGTGTTTGTAGTTGTGGCTGTATCTTCTAATCTATTCCATTGATCTTCAGGTCTATTTTGATTCCAGTACCATGCTGATTTTATCACAGTAGCTTTGTAGTATAGTTTCAAGTTGGGGATTGTGATGCCTCCTGCCTTCCCTTTGTTGCCCAGAATTGCCTTTACTATTCTAGATCTTTTCTGGTTCCAGATGAATTTCAGGAATGCTTTCTCTAGCTCTGTGAGGTAGGCAAGTGGTATTTTGATTGGGATTGCATTAAATCTGTATAATAATTTTGGGAGAATGGCCATTTTCCCAATGTTTGTTCTTCCTATCCATGAACAGAGAATAGCTTTCCATTTTCTGAAATCTTCTTCGATTTCCTTCTTCAGAGTAATGTCATTTTCACTGTATAGATCTTTTACTTCCTTTGTTAGATTGATTCCTAAGTATTTCATTTTTTTGGATGTTATAGTGAAGGGTGTGGTTTCTCTTATTTCTCTGTTACTGACTTTGTTGTTTGTGTCCAGGAATGCTATTGATTTTTGAGTGTTCACTTTGTATCCAGCTACATTACTGAATTTGGTTATTACTTCTAGAAGTCTTTTAATGGATTTTTGGGGGGTCTTCTATGTTGAGTATCTTAACATCTGCAAATAGTGTTCATTTTACTTCTTTCTCTCTTATCCTTATTCCTTTTATTTCTTTCTCTTCTTTAATTGCTCTGGCTAATATTTCCAGAAGTATTTCGAATAGGAGTGGTGATAATGGACAACCTTGTCTTGTTCCCGATTTTAGGTTGGCAGTTTTCAGTTTTTGTCCATTTAGTAAGATGTTGGCTGTTGGTTTATGATATATGGCTTTTATCAGGTTGAGGTAGAGACCATCTAGTCCAATTTTCTGTAGGGTTTTTATCATGAATGGGTATTGGATTTTGTCAAAAGCTTTTTTGCATCTATTGAGATGATCTTGTGGTTCTTGTCCTTGTCTCTGTTGATATGGTGTATTACATTTATTGATTTGAGTATGTTGAATCATCCCTGCATTCCTGGGATGAATCCCACTTGATCATGTTGTATAATCTTTCTGATAACTTGCTGTATTCTATTTGCCAGTATTTTATTGAGGATTTTTGCATCTATGTTCATGAGGGAGATTGGCCTGTAATTTTCTTTTTTGGTTGGGTCTTTCTCTAGTTTTGGTATTAGGTAATACTTGTTTCCAGGAACGAGTTAGGGAGACTTACTTCCCTTTCAATTTCATTGAAGAGTTTGAGGAGTGTTGGCATTAAGTCTTCCCTAAATTTCTTGTAGAATTCGGCAGTGAAACCATCAGGGCCTGGTCTTTGCTTTATTGGTAGGGTCCTGATTACATTTTCAATTTCATTAGCTGAAATTGGGTTATTCAGCAGCTTTACATCTTCTTGATTCAGCTTTGGTAATTTATAGATTTCTTGAAATCTGTCCATTTTTCTGTGTTATCGAATCTATGTGAGTAAAGGTTTTCGAAGTAGGTGTTGATGATCTTCTGTATTTCCACAGGGTCCGTGGTGATTTCACCCTTTTCATTTCTTACTGCATGAATGTGAGTTTTTTCTTTCCTCTTTCTGATAGGGTTGGCTAGGGGTTTATCAATTTTATTGACTCTTTCAAAGAACCAGCTCTTTGATTCATTAACTCTTTGTATTGTTTTCTTAGTTTCAATTGCATTAATTTCTGCTCTGAGCTTGCTAATTTCCTCCCTTCTTTGGACTTTGGACTTGACTTGCTCTTCTTTTTCTAGAAGTTTGAGGTGCAGCATTAGGTTGTTTATGTGTGTTCTTTCCATTTTTCTGATTTGGGAGTTTAGTGCTATAAATTTCCCTCAGGACTGCTTTCATTGTGTCCTACAGGTTCTGGTAATTTGTATTTGCATTTTCATTCAACTGTAGATATTGTTTAATTTTTTTTTAATTTCTTCTGTGACCCATTGGTTATTTAGGAGAGTATTATTTAATTTCCATGTGTTTATGGAGTTCTTGTAGGTTTTTTTGTCATTCATTTCCAATTTTACTGCACTATGGTCAGATAATATGCATGGAATTATTACAGTTCCTTTGCATTTACTTAAGCGTGTTTTGTGGACCAGTATATCATCTGTTTTAGAGAATGACCCATATGCAGCTGAGAATAATGTGTATTCTGATGCTGATGGGTGGAACATTCTGTACACATCTACTAGGTCCATTTGTTCATAAGTTCGATTCAGTTCTGTTATTTCTTTGCTGATTTTTTGCTTGGTTGATCTGTCTCTCTGTGACAGTGGGGTATTAACGTCCCCTGTTACAATTGTATTATTGTTTATTTGGGTTTTCATGTCTATTAAGAATTGTCTTACATAGTTGTGTGCTCCCATATTTGGTGCATATATATTTATGATTGTAATCTCTTCCTCTTGAAGTTTTCCCCTAACAAGTATGGAGTGACCTTTTTTTTATCTCTTTTGATCATTCTTGGTTTGAAGTTCGCATTGTCTGCAAACATAATAGGTACACCTGCTTTTTTCTGGGTTCTTGTTGCATGGAGTATTGTTTTCCAGCCTTTGATTTTTAGTCTCTGAATTTCCTTTTGAGTGAAATGTGTTTATTGTACATAGCACACTGTTGCATTTTGTTTCTTAACCCACTGTGCTAGTCTGTTTCTTTTTATTGGTGAGTTGAGACTATTTACATTGATTGATATAGCTGATATGTACTGGCTCATCCCTGTCATGATATCTTTCTATTGGTGGTTTTCTACATTTTCTGTTTAATTATTTGCCCAGCTTACTGGTTTCCTTTTGTTGTTGTTCTTAAGATTGTGGCTATCTTTGTCTCATTCTAGAGTGTCTTTCAGTATTCTTTGTAGGGTTGGTTTGGTGGCCATAAATTTCTTCAGTTGTTCTTTGTCATGGAAGTATCTTATTTCTCTATCAATTTTTAAGGATCGTTTTTCAGGGTACATCAATCTGGGTTGAAAGTTGTTTTCTTTCAGGGTTTGAAATACTTCACTCCAAGCTCTTCTTGACTTAAAGGTTTGTATTGAGACATCTGCTGTGATTCTGATAGGCTTTCCTTCATAGGTGATCTGTTTCTTTTCTCTGACAGCTTTTAGTATTTTGTTCTTGTGCTGTATTTCTGATACTCTAATTATTATATGTCTGGGTGAAGGTTTATTTTGGTTGTGGTTAATTGGGGTTCTGTATGCCTCACTTACATGTATATCAGATTCTCTTCCCATGTTTGGAAAATTTTCTATTATTTCTGTGAATAGTCTTTACAGGTCATTAGTATTGACCCCTACTTTTTCATTTATGCCTATTGATCTTACGTTATTTCTCTTGGCATCATCTTGCAGCGTTGAATTGTTGTTTCTTGCTTCCTTATTATTTTTAGGAGATCTTTTCTTTCATGGCCATGGTCTCCCATGCTCTCTTCAAGGTCTGAGAGTCTATCTTTAGCTTCATTCAAATGGTTTTTCAAACTTTCTATGGAATTTTTCATTTCCTGAATTTCCCTTTGAATCTGTTTCATGTATTCTGTTTGTGTCTTATATTGTTCATTCAAAGTTTCCATCATTTTCTTATGTTCCTCTATTTTTTTATCTTGATCTTCTTTAGATACACACAACATTTCTTTCATAATGATTGTCATTTCATTTTGTAGCTAAGAGATTATTTCTGATTTGAGTTTCTCTATAGCTTCATGGAGTTGTTTCTTTACTGCATTTGCTATCATTTCAGAAAGTTCAGTTGTGTGACTCCCATTGTCTTCCATTCCAGTGTCTCTTGGGTTTGTTCTCAGTTGGCTGGGGGATTGAGACTGCCTCTTGGTCTTTTGCTTTGTCATTTTCTTCTGGGACCTGTGTGGTTGGGCAGGCAGCCTCCCAATGAATTGTACTGGAACCCTGTGTTGGGTAGAGCTTCAATCCTCCAATATCCCCGTTGCTAGCTGGGGCACACTCCCAGATTATGGCACTGGACCATTGTGTTCTGTGGCTTGTGAGGCTGGCCATGTGTTCCCCTCATGTACTTTGTTGGGTTGCTCTGGAGTGCTGGGCTATGTGTCCTGCGAGGCTGGCCAGGCATTCCCCTGGTGGGTTGCACTGAGACACAGGACTGGGTAGAGCTGGATCCTCTGCGCAGCTAGTGAGGACACACTCCCGGACTGTGCTGTTGGAGCCTCCGCCTTACTGGGTGGTGGCCAAGACTTCCGGGACCCAGGTGGCTAGGCAGAGTGCACCCCAGTGTGGTGCCACCTGGACCTTGCGTCTGGTTGCAGGGAGTTCAGAGCTGCTAGAGCACCATGCCAGGCAAGCCCAGGTGAGTCCCAGGCATATAGTGCTGGGGTCTTGCTCCTGGTTGGGCAGGTTCGCAGCCTCTAGGACCTGCTGTGCTGGCTGCACCCATGAACAATGGAGCTCCTGCCTTGTGCTCTGATGGGTAGAGCTCAAGTTCTCTAAGGCCCTGCAGCTACGCTGGCCTGATGAGCAGCTCTGGGGCTCTGAGGTGGGCTGGGTTCAGTACCCCTGTGTCCTATGAGGCTGGCTGGGCATTACCCTGGTGGGTTGCACTGAGACACAGGACTGGGTAGAGGAGGATCCTCTGCACAACTAGTGAGGGCGCCCTCCTGGACTTGTCAAACCTTTTAAAAAGAGGTTTCCATTTCATTATGCTGTGTGTTTGCATCCATCGTGCCTTGGCCTCCTGACAACAATTCCTAGTCCAACAATGAGTATTTATATGTTTATGTAGAATTTGAGTGAGACCTGCCAGCACATAGCTTTCTTTTCAGTTTTTTATTTTTTATTTAATTACAAAAATAACTTCATTAAAAGTAAAACACTAATAAACGTTAGTCTTAAAGTCAGTTACCGCAAAGTCAATATAAATAATCATTGACACGTTTCTCATTATATACATTTTCGAAACACTTTCCATCCTAATGTTGTACAGTCTTGTGTTCTGCATTCTCAAAGTGTATTTTTAATATTTGTCCTAGGGTTTCTGCCTAGAGGTTATTCTTTTTGCTGCTTTCTTTCAAAACTCACCCCATATATTGTAGTCCCCTTTGCTTAGAGCTCCTCCTTCCTCCCATTCTCTGCATATAGCCAAAGAAAGAAAAAAAAAAAAGATTTATATTAAGCAGAGAAACTATGCCCCTAACATTTCTTAGGATAATGTTGATTTTATGTTGCCCAATTTCAGACCATTTGTCCCAATACTTAGTCTAGAAAATATAGTCTTCTTCAGCATGTTTCTGTGGCGAGTAAAGCCTTCTCACATACAGAACAACTGGACTCTTAAATGATACTAGTAGATTTACCACCCTGAGGGGAATGGAAAAAGGAAGCCTATGATTCCTCAATCAATTTGCAGCAGTGTTTAATGAATTGATGGCCTCCTATAAATTTTCCTAGCACCACTTAAAATCTTTCACCAGCAGCTTACTTGGGAATAGTTCACAGACTATTCCAAAAATATATTCCTCACACAAGGTATTTTAACAATAATGAGCAAGATTTTAAGCAGACACTGAGGCAATTTTCATGGCGTGGAAACTGAGGAAAATAAGAGATATTTCAGTTATACTTTCTACCTAGGGTAGGAAAAAAAAATCAGATTTCTCCCAGATTTTCTTGTATTACCAGTGACTATATCATATGCTTACCAGGTCATATAAATCAGTGATCAAAACCTCATGGAAGATTCTCAAATTCTTTTAAGACTTGGTATAAAATGTACAGTTTAATAACTACTTAATTATAATTGCTGTTTCAGATCTTCTCTGTGGCCTTTAACTCCATTTTATATAATTAAGCATCTGTGATATGCCTACAACCCTCCCTGATGAGGTAACAGTGAAAGCCTGTGGATAACTGCTAGTTATCCCTTATGAAATGTCCTCATCCTGGCCTAAACTGAAAACAGGATCAATTGTTGTATTGATCAACTTTTCCATTGCTGGAACAAATTACCCAGTACTCACAAACGAAAAGACAAAAGGTTTAATTTGGCTCACTGTTTCAGAGGAATCCTAGGCAGAAGCATCATGGCTGAGCAAATCTGTTTAATTTATGGTGGGTGGGAAGCAGGTCAGGGGACTGATGCCAGAGAGAAGGAGCAGGAGCCAGATACAGACCCCAAGGTCAAGTTTCCATGACCCAGAGACACCTAGAATAAAATGTGCTTTACTAATCCCCAGGTGTGACCTAAGCCAATCAAATTGACCATCCAGTTTAACTACCACATCTGTCTTTCACTGTAATGTGCATGTGTATTTTTTTGTTTCAAATAAGCTTTAACTCAATGAAGGAAAGGGACTAGATCCAGAAGAACCCAAAGGGAATGAAGAAAATTTCTAGCAAGGGCATAAAAGGCTTAGGGTACCTCAGAGAAAATGGAAGTGCTTAAAATGATTCTCGGCAGAGAAACCACACTTTGCTGGTGTGTGCTGAACATTCTTTGGTATTCGTGGGCTTGAAGGGAATATGACTTCACCTTTCACTGCTCACTTAGCAACCTTCTTCTGACAATCTGCTGTGGTCCAGGCACTATGTTCGTCACTGGAGATAAACTCATCTATCCCTGATGCCAAATTGCCCCTGCTGTGGGTGGAAACATGGAACACTAAAAAGTGTCAGGTGCTTGTGTAAAAGGCGTTTGGGGCAACTTCAGACCACAGTGAGTGTCAGGTTCATCTTCCTAGGCCAACCAGTTCAGGTCGCCTATGAGAAAACAGGTTTTCTGAGAACCAGCTGAAGGCAAAAATTTTGTTCAGAATCCTACACAATGATGCTATTTTCTTCCTTGGACTACTATGTGTTAATGCTAAGAGTAAATTTTGTTCAAAACTCAGATCTCAGGATGTATAAACATCCCATTAAATTCAAGCTCATTGATCAGTGGTGTGAGTTCCTCTGGAATGATGAGATGCTCCCCCCACCCAAAAAAAATTTGCATGGCAGCAAGGTTTGGGCTGTTTTCTCAGATCTGGTAACACCTTACCCAACACACACAGGGCATATGTATCCCTGGTGAAAGACACAGAACTAGGGAACCCCATAGCAAGATGTGTTTTTCTGCCCTTGCCGTCTGTGACCTGTGCTGGCAGTCTCTGTACCCAGGATAACTAACTGTGGCAGTAATCCAATTTCTGGGTGTCTGTGCACGTGTTTCTGGTCTTTTTCTGCTAGGTTTAATACATTTGAAATAATACCATGCTATAATTGAAACACATACAAGGTCAGTGATAGCAAGATGGAAATAGTTAAGGGGGGAGGAGAAGGAAGGGATGAGGGTTGCGATCACAGAGTGATGAGTCTTATAGGATGAATTGGGCTGCATTCAACAAAAGGTGTAGGTCCATTGTGTGTTGTGGCGTGAATTGTGTTCCCCCAAAATTCGTATATTGATGCTATAACCACCAGTGATTCTGAATGTGATCTTGCTTGAAGAAAAAGCTATCATCAAATTAAAGTGAGATCATTAGGGTAGACCCTAATCCAGTGTGATTACTGTCCTTCTAAAGAAGGGAGGAATTTGAACACAGAGAGAGACACAGATAAAAAATTCTGCAAAAAGACCGAGGGAGAGGATAGCCATTTACAAGCCACAAGAGGCCTAGAACAGCTACTTCCCTTTCAGTCCTCAGAAGAAATCAGGAGAATACCAAAACTGTCTTGTTCTCCCCAAAGATTGTAGCATCCTAGACACAAAATGGCAGTAGAGCCAGTCTACAGAAGTCTTCTGTCTCCCATCATTTCTTTTCATCACACCTCAGAGTTCAGGCTACCTGGGAGCTCCTCAGTTTACTGCATTCCTTGGGTTTTTTCATGAATTCCAGGTCAAGACTTTGACCCCTCCTTCTACCAAAGACAAGTGCTTTTCCCCCGCTGCTACTGAAGAGCCATTCCCAGCCTCACATCAGCTATTTCGCCTTTGCCTCATCGTATCCCTTCTGTGATTTAGTAACATGGCTTCTGTGTGTCAGAGCTGGTGTTATCCGTTGGGAGCATCCCATGGAATGCTGTGTAATCCCAGCCGTAGTGGCTGATGGCTTCTGTCATATTTTTTATTCTTCCTGACAATTCCAAAATTAACCTTGACACAGCTACTTCTAAGGAGGAAGTTGAAAAAGCGAAGGGAAACGTTGATTTTGGCTCTTCCTGTGCACATTCCATGGGTGCATGTTTAACAATGCTGCTGCCTCTGGCTGTCCTCCCCACAGGAGCCTGGGTCCAGCGGAACAGCGCTGAGCCCAGCTGGCTCCTAAACTGAGTGGCTGTACGTTCAATGCTAAATTCCAGCAGACTCACAGATTATTTCAAAACAAACTACATACACAGATTTTTATTTTTACCCATGCTGATTTTTTGTTTTGTTAGGTTTTATAAACCTAAGGTGTGGGGGAGTCTTTTTCTTTCTATGTTTGGTTTTGGGAGGCTTCTCTTTGGTCTTTGTTTGAATTTGTTACGCTGTTGTAATGAGGAACATGTCAAAGCACCTTATCACATCTTACATAATTTTATTCATACACTCCACTGCACCAGTATCTTAAGAACGTAATATACTTTTTTACCTTCTAAATCTCCTGAAGATTTGCTATACCTTACCTACTTAAAGTAATGGTTTTATTTCCATATAAACCACTTTTGCCAAAAAAGATGTACCCTCCGCTAGTGTTGCTTGAATGTTTTTCAGATGTGTCTTGTCGTTCTCATTCCTGGTGTCACTTCTCAGATCAAGCTCTTATCATCTTAAACTAATTCAACTTTCCTACCTTTTGTTTCTTTCCCTTTTATTATGCATCAGTTCAGGAATCTCTTTAAAGTCTTTCCTTGTTGACATCAGTGTCTCTCTATTGATAATTAACTGTGGCTTATTAGGGCCTTGATTAGCACATCATCTCTCTCTGCTCTACCCTCCCATTATTCATATACTGTATAAACCTGCTCAGGTGTCTAAGAGACCAGGGTCTTTCTTTCCACTCTTTCTACTACCTGGAAAATCTGTTTTTCTCTAATGAATACCATCTCATCCTTCAACGTGTGACCCAGAACTCACCTTCTCAATGGTACCACCCTGACCCCCTCAGACAGCACAGTATGCTGTCTCTCCAGTACTTTCTTACACATTTGTTAAGAGTTGAATAACATGAGGAAATAATAGTGTTTAATAGTATTTCGGGCACTGTGCATAGGCTTCAGTAAAAGGCTTTCATTTTCCTAATGTAAATATAAAATTTACAAAGGTATAAAGTAGTCAGATAGCTACTGAAATATGTAATTATTAATTTAATTATGCATTAGCGCTTAAAATAATATACAAAACAATGCTTTAATCTTTTAAGTATTATTTCTCATTCTCACAATTTTATGGACTCTTCACATGAGCTTGTATTGCGTTTCTCATTAACACATTTTGAGCATCAACACACCAGAGGACACCATCTTCACATCTATTTGTTTTAGAGATAGTACTTTATAACTTGTGCATAATGCTGTCATTAGAAATTTTCCACAAGCCACAGGAACCTACTTCAGTAACATAAGATATTGAGTCTTCTAATCTAATATATAGGTATATAGTCATGACCTCCTTAAAGCTACTATTCATGGAACTGTTTTGTTTTAGTTTTTGTTTTTGTTTTTGTTTTTGTGGTAACGGGGCATGGTACTGTTTTTTAAACTGATCTTAAATATGCTTTTTCCTAAGAATACCCATCCTTTGCATTTTGTATACTTCTAGAAATAATGACCAAATCTATTAAATTTGCTTGCCTCTTTTTTTTTAGTAATCCTATCATATGAGTTTTTGGAGCATCCAAACTCAACTACTATTGTTTCTTTCCAAAACAATATGATGTTGTTTAAAAAAAAAAAAAAGTAATTTCAAATTTTCCACTACCGTAATGGTGGACTGAGTCACTCAATTTTTTTTTTTGTTTTTGAGACAGGGTCTTGCCATGTAGTTCAAGCTGGCCTTGAACTCACGGCAGTCCTCCTGCCTCAGCCTCCTGAGTGCTGGGATTACAGGTTTGCAGCACTATGCCTGAGATTCAAGAAATTTGATTCTTTCATTCAAATCTTTGCCCAAAACAAAGTGCATGGCCAAGGATCAACCCCAAGGCATCAGGAACTTTATCTTCTCACAATGAAAATCTTCCGGTATTTCAAACAGTAAAAATTCCAGTGATCTGATCTACTAGTACTTTCAACAACTTTGGCAAGTAAATATTCTCTTTGGAGGCTAACCTCACTTTAAATCTCAAATAATGCTACAATTTTCCAACAAAGAATTAGGCATGAGAAAAGACAAGAAACTATGAATAGTAGCTAGAAGAAATAACATACGCAGCCCTACAGGATCTCCAACTATTGGGCTTATCAGAAACAAACTATAAGAGAACTGTTTGCAGTATTGAAGGATATGAAAGTCAAACTTTGACTTCAGCTGGGAGCAATTAAATAACATATTTGGATATGAACCACATAGGAATTCAAGAACTAAGATTTATAACAACCAAAATTATGAATTCACTGAATGGTTTTAGCATTAGACTAGACACACTTGAAGAATTAATTGTCAAAATAAAAGACAAGTCAGAAGAAAATAATCAAAACAAAGGTGAAAAAGGTAGAAAACACAGAAGAGATAAATAAGAGATGCAGAGAATGCAGTGAAGTACAGTAATTGAACTCCCAAATAAATGATTAAAAAATAGAGTCAATAGTTGAAATTATTGGCACTTATAAAAAATGACTCAGATTTAAGCATCCCCAAATAATTTCACACATAATATTTATTTTAAATCCTTGCTTAGACACATCATGGTGAAACTGTGGAAACTTAAAGATGAATAGAAAAGGTAAAGCAACTACAGAAAGAAAGTCAATTCCATTCGAAGTAGTGACAAGACTGATGGGAAATTTCTCACATAACAAGAACAAGGAAGCTATATGAGAATGCCAAGCAGGAAAAATATCTTATGTAAATTATGGTGAAATAAAAGATATTTTAAGTCAATAAAATAGATACTAAAAAGAATTTCTAAAAGGTGCTCTTAAAAGACATACAATGGAGATTAAAGAGCATAATAAATTAAATGAATATTGGTTATATAAAACTGGTATCTTATTCAATATATGTAAATATTTATCTGCATACATCCTGTTACAGTAAATTACAAAATAAAATATTAATCAAGACTTGAATAGAATTTAAATACTCTAAATTCTTTACATTATGTGGGAAAAAGATGAAACTATCAATTCACATTAGACTGGTAGAAATAAAAACCATTTTGGGGAAAAGTCAGGCATATCTCATGAGCAGCAGTTCCATTCATGTATGTGTGGCCTGACAAAATTGTGCTCATAAAAACATAATGAACTGAGGCCCAAAACTAAAAATAAATCATATTGGTAGTTAAAGGGATCAATTAGATGTAGTCTGACAATGGATATTCGGCAGTGAACTACTATGCAAAGAAAACATGAAAGAATTTCACTGAGGAAAAGAAGCAAGATAAAAATCTTACATGCAGTAAAGTTGCATTTATGTAAAATACAAAAAAAGGACAAAAGTAGTATATGATGTTAGAAATCAAAATAATGGAAATAAGTTTGGGGGGATGAAAGGTGGTTGGGAGCACGTGAGGGGATTCTCATAAGGTACTATTTTTGTCTGGGATATATTCACTTTTCGAACATCTACCAACCTATACACTTAATGGTCTGTATGTAGTTTTTCTTCAGTTAAAATGTTATTTAAAGCATTAAAGTAATTGTGAGGAACTCTAATCATCTGTGAGATGTATAAGAACTCAAATATAAAGTGATGCCAGACGTGGTGGCACACTCCTGTAATCCCAGCACTCAGGAGGCTGAGGCAGGAAGATCATTGCAAGTTTAAGACCAGCCTGGGCTACAAAGTGAACCCAAGGCCAGCCTGAACCACATAGCAAGACCCTGTCTCGAAAAGACCAAAAAATATATATAGAGAGAGATAGATACAGTGATATCCTTATGATTAAGGAAATACTCCCCTTTTATTGGGAATATGCAATACTGGGATTTTTTTATTGGTACATTTTTGATATACGTAATGATCACATTCATCAGAGGGAATTTGTACCTGTACACAATGTATCTTTCTTTCCCCCATTCCCCGCCCTTCCCCTCAATCCTGTGATACTGTTGACCTCTCCCCTGATGAATTCTGAATTCCCTGGATACTGGGCCCGTGTTTCTTATCCCTGCCTGACAGAGCAGACTGCTGCTGAGTGTGTGTGGGATTTATGAAATAACATACTAACACGTGAGATTTATTTCTTTTCTAAGGTTAAGAAAACGACAGAAGCCACCTTGCAAACAATACAAGATATGGTGACCATTGAGGACTATGACGTGTCCGAGTGCTTCCAGCACAGCCGCTCCACAGAGTCTGTGAAGTCCACCGTCTCCGAGACCTACCTGAGTAAGCCCAGCATCGCCAAGAGAAGAGCAAACCAGCAGGAGACTGAGCAGTTCTACTTCATGGTGCGACTTCGCTTCTCTGGCCACTCCTGACAGAGCCCAGATCTGGGCTTCCCGAGTGCTGCTTCGGCAGCTGCCTCACAATCATCAGATGACTCGATTAAAACATGGACTCCTGAGCCCCTCGGAGTTTCTGATTCAGTCAGTCTGGATAAAGTTTAGGAGTTAGGACTGCTCTGAAACAAGACTTTTAAACTTTAACGTACATACACGTCAGCAGGAGAGCTTGTTAAAATGTAGGTTCTGGCTGCCGTAGGTCTGAGGAGGGAAGGGGCCTGCTCTCTGCATCTCACGTGGGCCCACAAGTGATGGCTGATGCTGATGTGCTAAAGATAACAGTGAGGGTACCAAAATTCTAGGATCTAGGAGTTAAAAGTGGCTAGACTTCAGATCTGTGTGAGAAATTCCTTAACATTAAATTGTGGGTTTTATTTTTTTTAATTAAAAATTGATCTTTCCTTTTGCAGAAACTCAGAGAATATTTGGAAGGCAGTAATCTCATCACAAAACTCCAAGCCAAACATGATTTGCTGCAGAGGACTCTTGGAGAAGGTCAGTTATTTGGAATAGATGACCAGATGGCCTGGATTGTATAGCATGTCATGAACGTGCTCCATTAAGAGTATGAATCATATGTTTGTGACTCAAGCAGAAACATTACATGTTTAGATTTGGTTTTTTCTGTGTCTGTGATAATCAAGTTTTCTCCCTGGAACTATTTTGTTTTTAAACGTAGTAGTGAACTTTAGGAAGAGGAGTAAATCTGGGGAGGGCTGAGGAACTAAATCAGAACTCACACAGGGTCTTCAGAGCACAGCGCTCCTAACAGAGTCTGGGGGAGCTGCCCCCGCTTCTGTATTTGGACCCAGCTGCCTTTCTCTTCGCTTGTTGGACTTCCCCACCCTCCCGCACCGCCCCTGTTTGTTTTCATGGGCCGGTATTTGTTCTTCTCTCCGTCACCTTTTGTGAACTCTGGAAACCAGCTAAACCAGTTTGGATGATTTTTCTTTTCTTTTCATTAGACATTGTTGGTAGTTGAGAAATAGTCCAAAATATAAACAGAATGCTGCGTCTAATAATAAAAACAATAGCAAGAGTTAATACTTGTGTAAGATTTTCTCTGTCCCTAGCATTGTTCTGAGCTATATTCTTAAGTGAGCACTATTAATTCCCTTATTTTTATAAATGAGGAATCTGAGGGAAAAATGGACTATAGGGATTATATAAATGTTATTGTTTCTTTTTCTGTCTGCATGAAATTTAAAAGAGAAAAAATATAGGCAAAGTCCCTGTCTTAAGTGCCTCTGAGTCTGTAATTTTAATTATACTTTATTCATACTAGATCCTGTTGTAAGTTATAGAAAAATGAAAGAAAATGCAGAAGGGATGGAAAATGAGAGGAAATGAGGTGTGAGTTACTCAGGTTGGAAAAAAAAAAAAAAAAAAAGATTGCCACTCTGAGACCTAAACTCTTGCCTCCTATCACTCTGGAACCTTCCTTGCCCATAAGACAATATCTGTTTCCTCCAAAGAATCATCCTCAGAAAATTTGACCACACGAAAAAAAGTTATTGTCACCTATGGCTGCATGTCTTACACAGTTCAGGTGGCAGACAGCAAGAAAAAAGGCCAGTGTTACCTAAGAAGAAAGAAACAGAGGCTGAGGCAGGAGGATCATTGCAAGTTTGAGACCAGCTTGGGCTACAAAGTGAGCCCAAGGTCAGCCTGAACCGCACAGCATGACCCTGTGTCTCAAAAAGAAAAAAAGAAAGGAAGAAAGAAAGATTGATTCATGAAAGAAACATCCATAATTCATATGTGTTGCTGCTTGGAGACTCTGAACCACCAGTGGTACATGCATGACTGTTCCACCAGGTAGCATGGGGCAGTCCCATTTGGTGGTACAAACCCCCTGATGGGTCAGTCATACATGTGACACTGGTGGTACAAGCTAGTGGAAATGTGTTAAACTACTAAAAAAGGTGTAAAAAAATAAAATAACCAGAGGCAATGTATGCATCTTCATTAAATTCTGAATCAAAAAGCAAATTTTAAGAAGAATATCTTTTGCATGGTGGAAAATGTTAAACATAGACTGTATTAAATGATATTACTGAGTTAATGTTAATTTTCCTATGTATGATTATTGTACCATGGTTATAAAGAATGTTCCCTGAAATGTCATAATGTCTATAGCTTACTTTCATGTGATTCTTAAAAAAAGAGATCTATATAGGGTGAAATGAAGCCAATTTCATAAGTTTGTTTGTTTGTTTTATGGTACCAGGAGTCAAACTCAGGACTTTGTGCTTGCCAGGCAGGTACTTGTGCCACTGAGCTATATCCCTGGCCAAAAATTTTATAAGTATTAACAATTAAGAAATCTAAATAAAGGGTATAAGGATATTCCCTGTACTATTCTTGCCACTGTTCTATAGATTTGAATTTAAAAAAAAACAAAACCCTTTTTATCTTTGAATTTTTTTTCCTTTTGGCTTTTTTTTTTTTTTTCGACAGGGTCTTGCTGTGCAGTTCAGGCTGTTCTAGAACCCACTACAGAGCACAGGCTGGTCGCAAACTCTCAGCAATCCTCCTGCCTCAGCCTCCCAAGTGCTGGGACTACAGGCCTGCATGCCCAGCTGAATATTTTTCTTGAGGAATTGGTTCTTTTCTTCTCTCTCTCTTTCCCTCATAGTGTCATGTAAATTCTTTTTTTTCCTTTTTTCAAAAATGCCTCATATTTCAAGCAATGCCCTCATAGTCAGTTGCCAGCCTGGAAATGTAAATTATCCTAAGTGTAGAAGAATGCTTACAAACACAAAATCCTTCCCTTCAAGAATGGCTACCACTTTAGAAACTGAGATTGCGAGGAGTAAGTGAGGAGTGCGTTCACTCTTGGTGATGTGTGTTTATGTGACCTGGAGCCATGTTCTAAAACATTTATGGTGCTCACACAATATAAATTTTCTTGTGTCTCCTAGAAAGAAAGACCCAACGGTTAATGTTATTTTACATGTCATTTTTGGATAGGGCAATATTTTGGCTAATTTGCTGAATCCGTACACCAAATTCTGTCTTTTGCTGCTGCCCTGTATAAAACTGTATTATACTTTGTAAACTCTGAGCTAGGATTGCTTTATCTTGCAGTGTCTTTCAGTGAGTTCCAGTGTGCTAGCTGTGTTCAGGTGCACAAGACCTTCACTGCACTCAGTTTATTCTGCAGCAGGAAGTGGACAACTTTCACCTGGTGGCAGCAGCCCTCACTGGCCCCTGACCACTGGTTGTAGACCCCCCTGCTCCCTGGCTGTGGCCCTCTTGCAGACTTGGCAGCACCCCAGTTGCTGATCACTGCCTGGGTTTGACACTCAGAGAAAAGTTGAGCATGGGAGACATGCCCTACCTTTTAGTTTGATCACTGTGATCCTGCTGGTTTTCCACACAAGCCCCATTCGTGTTAATAGGCTTACACCAAAGGAGACTAGGAGAGTGAATGACTCCTGGCCCATGGTGAAGTAATCCAATGGTGAGCCCTTAGGAAAGAATCCAAGTCCCTATTTTGTTAAATAAGGTTAGTAGTACAGGATTTAATGCTGTGTTTGGGGACAGTCTTGGGTTTTTAGATAGAAATCACCTCACTAAATAATACTAGACTCACTGCTGCAAAAACTGCCTTCACAGTAAAACAAATAGAGCCTAACCCAGGGATTTAGCAGTTGATCATACACAGCTGAAACTGTAACTACAGACATGTGTTTGGCCTGCCTCACTGCTCACTTTTGGCAGGCTACCAACGGCCCAGTGAGTTCTTTGATTTATGGCATTGTGAAGCAACTGCATCAGGCTCTTAAAGTAGCAGTCAAAATTCAGAATTTTAAGCCTCTGAAAACTATTGAAATAGTAACAGAGGATGAGCTGTTTAACCATACTCGTCATTGTCATCTTCATCTCTCCACAACACCAATATATCTTTCTGTGGTGCCACTCGTTTTTAAATCGAGGTTAAACTGACCCAGGAAACGAGATATATATCCGTAACCCTGGGGCACGGAAAGTTATTTTTCATTTTCAGTAATGAACCTAATGCTCACATTGGCTTCTTTGTAGGCACCATTTGGAGTTAAGAGGGTGTAAATATCTGTGTAATTTTGCTAAACACAGAAAATCTGACACTGGGAGCAGAGCTCCATATTACACTGTTTCTTACCCTGGGCATGAGGTCTCTGACAAAGGAATTAAATAGGTTGTCTTTACACAATCCTTTGTCTGTCTTTGAGTAGGAGTACAAATATACTTTCAAAAGAGAAGCTGATTGTGAATAATTAGTTCTTTTTAGAAAAGCACTGCAGTAGTTGGTATTCTTCAGGAAGAAAAAGGGCTGGAAAGTAAAGCCAAAAGTTCTCATAGGTCATTCATGAGGGAACAAATCCAGGGTGTCTCTGTCTAGTCGGAGCTATTTATATTTCAAATATTTCCTCTAGCTTTTTTTTTCTCAAGTTGCCCCCAAACTTATTTTGATTTTGCCTTCTTTATGGAGAAATAAAGTGCATTTAGATGCAAAAAATAATTCACGTCATTAATTCTCAAGTGAGATGTTCGAGTAGTTGAGGCTGGTGTTGTACTAAGAATAAGTTAATCCTGGGTCACTTTTTGCCTCCAAATGGCTTACATGTATGTGTGTGTGGAGGGGGTTCTGTTGTTTCTAACATTTAAGTAGGTTCTCAAAGAAAGTGATTAAGATCTGATCCTCAGATCACTGGAAACTTTCACATTTCTCTAGGAAGGAGAGTCATCTAAGCTTGTGTTATTGATCTATTAATGGTCATACTGATTAAAAAATAAAGCCTCATTTGTCAATTGAGACATACTCAGGAATATTAACTGAAAAAGCACTGGATGGGGTAGGGTGGTTGTGCTGAGAATGATAGTACTTGCAAAGCTTGCTTTTGGTTCATTATTCAAGATGTATCTTTTATAGGTTTTTAATTTTTTATCATACTATTAACCATAGATGAATAAAATTATCAGAAGCGAATTAATTAATCTTTTTCTAAATCTAGGGAATAATTGGTTGGGATATTTTAACAAGACCAGTACAATTTCCAGTTTTTAAAATATTTCATTCCTAAGGAATTATCGTTAATATCATTAGCATTGAATCACTTGAAAACAGTTAACCTGTTATTATGTACGGGTATTTATTAATTTACATACTCATGTAATTTATTAAACTTATTAAAGTCTTTAGTATTTTGTATTTGGCTTCAGCCACATGAGGCAGGCAGAAGTTTAAGCCATGTATCTTCTAGGATCATCCAAAGGATTTTCCAGGAAAAAAGGTCTTTCTATTTTTAAAGGCAATACAATATAGAACTTGAGAGTACAGGTCTGGAACTATAACAAACCTGGACCCTAGTACCAAGGTAGTATCATGGTCTTGGGCAGGTCATTTTCTATGTGCTCACTTTCTTCTGCAAAATAAGAACAATAATAGAAGCTACTTCAGTAGGTGATTTTGAAAATTATGAGTTAAAATATTTAACATAGTATTTAGAAGACTTTAGAACACTTATTACCTAATTAAAGCTTAGGATGTTGTCTAATAAGTATTAAACATTGTTGCTGTTTTTATTGTTGTGACTGATGTGTATTAGATCATATTTTTATCCCATAATAAAGTATGCAACTTGGCAATATGATACAGCACCAGCCGGTTTCTCTACCAGCTCTGGTCATTTTACTGGATCAACCTAGGCCCGCTCCTACAGCCCTAGCACAACCTAAGTAATAGAAATGCTCAGATCTTTATCTCAAGTGCAGTCTTTTCTCTGTGCTTTAACCGTGTCTAGGCAGGTGCCTGCTAGACACTTCATTAGGATATCCCCAGGGCAGCCACACCCCGCCAAGCTCACTGTCTGTCCCTCTACTTTCCAGGCATGAATAGCTACATATTTTTCTGGGGTTCTGTGTATACCTCTTCTAACTAGCAAAAGGCCCCCAAAAGGAAGGGACCTGTAGGTAAATGATAGGTGGGACTGGGTAGAAGAGGCAGAATCAGGTTCTTTCCCTTTCCCCACATCCCTCCTCCACATCTAGCTAAGAACTGATTCTGCCAACATGTACAGTGGCCAGACTATGTTGAGGAAGGTATTCTCCGATATTATCTGTTGTCCCTGGTTTAATAAATAAATACTAATCAAATATCTTACATTACTTAGTCTTCAAAAGTAAGTACTAAAGCGAAAGCCTCTGTGGCAGCCTGGGAGCATTCATCCACTGTTCCCACAAGCCAGCTTTCCTCTTGGTTGTTACACTGGTCTCGCCCTGTAAGTCTAAATCTGTCTGTTTGGATCCAGTGGACTGGTCTCACCTATCTGTGCTGGCATGTGGCCTTTTGCTATCAGCTGTATTTTCAAGTTTTTTCAGGACCTTGCCATCATTTTGCAAACAAATCGGTTGAATGGCTCAAGTCTCCCACACCTCTTCCCATTGCTCCACCCTGAATGTAAGAAAGAGCAGACAGCAGCCAGCGACACATGCAGACTTAAAATTAGTGCAGATTGTGAGAGTGCCATAAAAATTCAGCCCTGTTATTTAAAGCAACTCAAGAAGCCCAAATTTATAAAAGCAGCTCATGTTTTAAATGACAGAATTCTATGAAAGGCTCTTAGCGTTTTTGGAATATAGTATCATTTAATGTCCTCGTATGTTATTATCTGAAAATGTCATTTCTGATTATAGAATACAGCATCTCTCCCAGTCCCTGATTTCATATCACAGAAAGAATTCCAATTTAATCTAAGGGAAAATGAATTCTCTCAACCCCACTTGACCTCCTACTCCTCCTGGAGAAGTATCAGTCAAGACAGAAGGATTAACTAACATGCAAATCTGAGATATGTTTTATTTGTATTTTGTGTTTAAACTGAATTATGACCAAGAAACTTTGTTTTTAAAAACTGCCTCCTCAAATTGTCATGTGAAATATGTTTCTCTAATCTATACAATTCATTAAATGTTATGGATAAATTTTATGAAATCTTAATTTCTTGTTTATCTTCATAAGCTAGTCTCGTGTTTTCTATCATAAAATGTGTAGATTATTATAAACTCAACATCCTAAAATAAGGAACAGATGATACAAAAGGTTACCAAATATATTCCACTAATTCAATTCAATTTATTTTCATTTTTTGTTTTTGCAGGTCACAAAGCTGAATACATGACTACAAGGTAGGAAGATACTTTGTCATAATTCATGTTGTATCTCAGTTTCTTTTCTCTTTAACAAGAAGCAACCATTTAAATGCTACAGAAATGAATATATTTGCTTAATGTGCATGGAAGATAGTTTGGGCTTGACAACACATAGCACCATGAAATCAGACATGCTATGGTTTAGCAAAGGGTTTCCTATGGAATTGTAACAAAGACCAAAGTTAGACAGGCTTGGTTTATCTAATCCAAAGCACATTAAGTCTTTAGAAATAGCCTGATTAAGACTTGCTTTGATAATTTGGTTAACAAACAACATGATGTATATTATCTACTGCATTTGTATATAGAAAGTATTAGTTACATTGTGTTGTACTTTGTCTTATTTCATATTACTCATAAAAGTTACAGCTATATTAAATACTCAGAAGATTTTTAGCTACCTGCCACTTCTTATTTCACTTGTAACTTTTAGTGCCAACAATAATGTTGCACATTTTTTAACCACTCATAGAAGCATTTGTAAGCCATTTTTGAGAAAGAAAAGCCATTTTGGAAAAAGATTCTGATTTGAGCTGGGGAGAATTTGTGATGGGTGTTACTTTTCTATGACATCATTTGTGCAGCATCCAGAAATTTTTCTAGTTGACATAGCAAACCTTTGAACTCTTGAAGTTGAATTGTGCTTGAGGTCAGAGGCATTGACAGTATCGGTGTATCTGGCAAGTTGATTTTCAAGGTTCTGTAGTATTATTATGGGGCAATTTATTCATATAGAAGCCCTTCTTTCTTCTTAGTGAACCAAATGGAAAGACAGACCTACTGACTTTTCTAGACCTATCAAAAGAAAAAACAACTGAGATTTTCCTTCACTTTGTCAGTAACAAACAAGCATATTACCTCAGTGTAGTAATACAAAGCTAATAGAGCTTTTTCACATATAGTATCTCTTTGCACTATCAATTATTTTTCCTGTTGTTCCTAGAGCATATTTATTATGTTACTTTAAAACAGTTTTACAGTATTCAAATACGTGAATTTGCAGTGAGAACTATAATTTTCAAATACCCTAGATATTCACATAGTGCTTCCTCTCATAAGCATTGCATATGAGAATCCAAACTACCAGCAAGGTGTGTGGAGGGCACAAAGCCAGGAAGAGTCATACAGTTGGAATGTTACATGGTCAAGGTTCTCCTCACCTGATCCAGGCACTGTAGAGTCAGAACCATCGACCCACCAGGCCTAATAGCCCACCTCTGTCATGGAAATGACTTCATTAATCACTCAGATAGTTCATTTTACTCCCAAGCTCCTCTCAACAACTTTAGTTTCTTTGTATCTACCTCATATTTTAGATCCTTCGAGACAGGCAGTTTTCAGGCCTTTGGTAGAAGTATCAAAAACATCCATCCCTCTGATAGTCCCAGCCAAGGATTACTCTGTGTCCACCAGTCATGCAGGAGCAATTGTCCAGTGCCACTGAAAGCTTTGGCTCCAGCTACAAGATTTGCTTGTTGCATGAACCAGTGACCAAATTCTGATCCCTTTAGCTTTGCCCACTCCAGTTATCACTACATATAGAGCTCTGTTGAACTCTGTATTTTCCATATTTTCTAGTTTCATTATTTAATGTTTGAATCTCTTGGGCCTTATGAACCCTGGAGGGACCACCTCTCTGGGGTGAAGCAATTCTTAGAGATAGTGATGACCAGTTTACAAATACACCTTTTACAGGTGTACTAGCTAACCCAGAGCCCATAATCCCAAACACTTCTTTATCAGATTCCCACATTCAGAGCCACTGTTTTCCTTGCCTTTATACCTCAAGGCCAGTCACCAGACAACTAGGAATAGCCCCCAGTAACCCAGAGCCCTCTGAAACTATTCAGTCTAACCAATGCTGAGTCTGCTTACCCTGCTTCTACCATTCCTTCCGATAAGAACCACAGTAAGGACTCTGACTCACATGTTCACCTCACTCTCTCCACCTCCTGACCAACCTTAGTGGTTCCCCATGTGCTCCTCCCCACCCCCAGCAGAGCAGCAGAGTTGTCCCTTTGTTACGGGGGAAATAACAAACTTTTCAATAGCAGTCATCTCTTGATCTGCTGGTTTCACCATACCAGAATAAAAATCTACATTATAAAAATGTTTATAAAATCATGAAAAAGTGGATGAAATCAACAATGTATTGTTAAACATCTACTACATCCCTTCCTTCCTCCATGAATGGCTCTGAATTTAGTGTGTAAAAGATTTCAGAGATTTCTGCTGTAACAGGACATCACTTTCTGCCTGGTTTCCATAGAGGTTTCCATATTTACTTCTAGATATTTGCAAAGACACCTTTTAAACCCTCAGGTACCATGGAACTTAAGCTACTACAGGCTGTATCCCTCTTTAATCATATGAGACCACCCATTGGGAGATTCTTAGAATCTATGAAAGACTGTTATCAGTAGGTTTGTTCCCCATTATATCTCTTGATTATTGTACCTTTTCGGGCTTCCACATAAATCTTGGGATTTTTGTTTCTAAACCCCACTTTCTGAATTTGAACAAAATGAGCTAAAAAGATATTTCTTTCTAGAAAGTCTATAGTTTACCAAGGGCTTCTTATAATTTTCAGGTATGGTATAAACCTTGCGGTTAAGGAGTTTAAATCACAACATCTATGTACTTAGCACAGATGTAGAAGTTGAGGAAGGTTCCCACTCTCCAACTACAGTGCAAGATGATGCAGTTTCCAGATATAGTACCTGATGCACTGGCTGTGCCTATGTCAGAAAGACTGGCTTATCCATCAGCCAGACAGGCGGGCAGGCAGGCAGGCAGGCAGGGGATGGACAGAGTCCTGAGCACCATAAAAAAGAACATCCTAATGCTGTACAAATAATTAGGTGGTTGGGTAGTTTGTGCTACAAAATAATAACTCACATGAGCTGGTGCCCCTAGTCAGAAACAACGTTAAAACCAAACACCATTTTTCTCACTTGTGACCCATTAACAGTTACTTTTGCATAACATGAAGTCCAACTAACACCTAAGAGGTATTGAACAAATATGATGTTACTTGCATTGAAGAATTATGCTGTACCTGAAAATATTATATTTATTTGATTTCTCATTTTAGAATCTATTCAGAGGCCTAATTTTATGACCAATGTGACTCAGAAACTGAATAACAAGAACCCTGCTTTGTAACATTGGCCAAATAGTTCACAATTCCATTTGGTAATTCTTATCATTTTTAAGCATACTAGCAAACAAACAAATGCCAGCTGTAGCATGTAAGCAATCTAAACGAATACTTTGTAAGATTTTTTTATACATAAGTAAAAATAAATGGGAAGGGGCGGAACTGTTTTCCCTCACGGGCAGGGGTGGGAAAGGAACCCAAAATCCCATGTTTTGTAATCTGGATGTGACCTGTGAGTATTTCATTTATTGTTTGATTTCTGCCATGCTCAGTAATTATATTCCCTTCCCTTAGGCCTCCAAATGTTCCCCCTAAGCCCCAGAAACACAGGAAGTCCCGACCCCGCTCACAGTATAATGCTAAGTTGTTTAATGGGGATTTGGAAACATTCGTCAAGGTACTGGCACCAGCCATCTGGGTGGCTGATCTCCACGCTTCTCACTATAATGGTCTCAGCCTCTCATCGAATGAGGCAGGTCATTATGTCCGAGTCTGTCCTGGGGCTCTTTCCTTTCCCAGAAAATCAATATAATATTTCCTGAAGTCAGAGAGGAAAGATTATTTGGGTTCAATGTCTTCAGAAAAGGAAATAAATGTGGATATTATTGTGTGGGCAAAAAAGAAACCCTTCTTTATTTTTTTTTAAAGCCATAATTTGTACAAAAAGGAAAAGGAAAAAAAGAGAAAATATTTTATGTCTACTTGTACAAATGAGATGACGTAAACTATATTTTAAACATCCATTTGTTAGTCACTCTTTGAAGCACAGCAAGAGTCTTGATTTCCTGTGACTTTAGGAATTCATTATATTGGATAAATTGGAAGACCCTGTGGTCTATATCCTGTGTCTCTGCTGTGTTTATTCTCTGTCTTCTTTTTCATCCTGTCTTTCTGGTAATGCTTCTAGCCGAGGACGAAGAAACTCGCACACGAGACATCAGGTATAGTGCTAGAGGGAGGTGAGAGTGCGGCCTCTTTCACTGCTGGTGTCATTTCCGAGTCACACTCATGCTTGGCTTTAATTAGATTTTTGAAGGTCTTTAAAAGAAAAATGTTTGCAGTTGGAAATTAGACAGGCTTATAAATAGGCTTTACTTAGAAAGGAACTATAGAAATCAAACACTAATTTAAGATGAAAAAGCAGATAAATTAAACTTTCCATTTTTACATTATGCATTTGGCAAATGTATGAAATTTGAGGGAAAGAATTTTACAAAGGAAAGTCAATGTTAAATAGCAGATACACATTTAACATGTGATTATGGATTCCAATGCAAATATATATATATATATATATATTTTTTTTTCCCCCTGAGGCAGTGTGTCACCATGCAGTTCAAATTGGCCTTGAACTCACTTTGTAGCCCAGGCTGGTCTCAAACTTGCAACAATCCTGCCTCAGACTCCCGAGTGCTGGGATTACAGGCATGTGCCACCACACCCAGCACAAATTTCATATATATATATATATATATATATATATATATATATATATATATTTTAAAGAGTATATAACAGAATAAAAGCAATCAAAACAAACCAATGTAAGAGATACAGGACTTCAAAACATTATGAAATCAACAGTAGTTACCATGATGCCCCTTGATGTCTTCAAAATAGCTGCAGATAACTTTGGACATAGTATAAATCAAACAGAACAGAATAGAATAGAAACAATAAAAATAAAACAATGAGTGTGATGAAAGACTTCAAAACAAGCCAATAGTAAATCCAAAATTGCTACCATAATATATCTTGCTATCCGTGAAATAGCTTTTCCTGCCATGAGATTTAACATAATCAAACAAAACAAAAGAGAATAAAACCCAACCCAACGAAACAATGGAAATGACATAGGACCTCAAAACAAGACCATAGGGAATCAACAATGGTTGCAACCCTCAGAAGGAGACACTGCTTAGGGATATCCTCTGAACCCATGATCAGACCACTGACCCTAGACCTGTAATGTTAGTGAAACACTAAAGCACCTCAGGCATCCAATTGCATTTCACCTCAATAGCTATCATCACAGCCTGTGTTTCTCTGGATCAGCCTGTTGCTTGGGGTGGGGCTGGGGAGGATGGATACTTCTTGTCTGCCAACGCTTGCACCAGAAGGGGCTGGGTGGAGTCTGGCTGTTCCCAGTCCACTGGAGGCCCACGCATGGTGCCAGTTCCCAGACTGGGCTTGTTTGGTGCTGTGGCCATTGTTCCCTCTAACCCCAGTCCATAAATGGTGCTGACTCATGGGGAAAGGCTTGGATGTAGTTGTTCCCAGTCCACAGGAGGACCACGCATGGTGCCGGTTCCCAGACTGGGCTGTAAATTATATTTTTAAAAAGGGGCTTTCTTTCTGCTTCATAGCTCACATTTTATGACTTGGGCCGCAGTGTTCTTGAAGACTAAATTTATGTGGGAAATTATATTTTTTAGTAACCTCTCTTAATTGGCATATTTCTTTAAATATGTATCTGTTTATTGAATACATGCACTAATTATTTTTAAGTAAGCACATGTAAGTATGTGAATGTATAATATATATGGATAAACACATACATATATACATACATACAAACAAACTCTGGCAGCTATAAAAATGGCTTCTAACTTTGGAATTAAGTGAAAACCACTGGATAACCTAAGTAGCAATCACAGATCCATTACCTTGAGTCTTAAACCCAGAAAAGCCTTATTAGTTCTAATTGAATATAAAATTATTGTCAAATCTGATTATCTAGTTCCCCAACCCATGGCTTCTAAGCAGGGGCAAATTAGTGGAGAGAAGGAAACAATAAAAATGAAAGCAGCAAGATGTGCTGCTGATGGCCTAGTAGAGAAGGAGAATACAGAAAGCTCCAAGAAGCAGATATGTGACTGTTATTTTGCTGAATGGCTGTTTAAGATAATAGCAAAGTACACCTGTTACGTTTTTAAAATATTTTTCATTAAGTACAGCTAAAGGAAACCAAATGGAAGTACTAAAGAAGGAATAAAGTAGTTATCATGGAAAATTCATTTACATGAGCCCTTCATCTCCCGAGATGGCACACACACGGAAGAATCTTTGGTAGTGACAGTGACACACAGGGCACAGAGGTCTCTCTCTATGTTTCTGAAAAGGACTTGTCCAGATGAGATCTCCTCAGTCTCACTGGGAGAGAGCCAGGGTAACGTCGTTTCCCCTGTAGGGAAACAGATACACAGAGGTTTGTTTGCACGGGCCTGGAGTGCAGACCATTGTTTTACTTCTTGTAAAATCCTTTCTACCCAGGCATCTGGCATCTGTAATATTAAAGTAAAACACACACACACACACACACACACACACACACACACACATTACCTTTGACTACGAAATTCATTTTATCTGAATGAAATGCCAGTCATAGCTAAAAGATTAGCCATCAGCTGAGTGATTTTAAAAATATTTTTAAATAGTATGAAAACATAAGACTTTTATGTAGAACTTTCTTAATGCAAGCATTTTTCTTTTAATAATTTTTTTCTTTGTTTTTCTTTGTGTTTTAGTACTAAGTTCAGCAGAAGTATAAACTAATACTCATTTCATCCCTTACGTTTACATATGTGTTGCTCTTTTATGTCACAGTGTTACATGAACTGTTCGAATAAAGGTTACTCCACTAAAATATGCTTGTATCTTAAAGAAAAATCCCTTTACACATTCAATAAATTTTGATATAATTACATTGCTGTCTTGAGCAAGCTAGTCCATACTGAGATGTGTTTTTATTCTTAAGGCTCTTCTTTAAGGAATTAATAAAATGTATGCTCCTAAAGCAAATTAACTAATTAGAGAAACTTAATACAGGCCCCAGAAGTACCTGAGCCATTATGTACTGATGAGATTGTCTTAAAACTTTAAAAATAAAAAAACTATTCCTTAAAAATGCATTACCCATCCTAGAAACAATAAAGAATTTAAATTGCTGGACTGCATTATTCCCAATCTTTAATCTAATGCTTAATTGGGAAAATTAGTGGATACTGAGTTGTTCTAACATATAAAGGCAACCCACATCTTGTGTTTCAAAATAAAATTCCTCATAAATGTATGTTCGGTTTCAGCTAATCATTTTTTAATTTCTTGTTTTCTTTAAACATTTAATTCCTGAAAGATCAGAGTCTTAAAAACATAAGAAAAATAAATCCAAACTCAGTAACCTTCTTTAATTCCCTGGAGTGCATGGCATTGCCACATATTTAACTCTAGCCTCAGCATCTCCTTCATCTCATTTGTCATCTAGAACATGTTTAAAAGCACTTCCAAAATTTACATTTATGTAGTAGAGGGCACTGATTATTTTAAAACATGTGGGAAAAGAAGATCCCTCCCAAAAAAAAAAACTTACTTCCTAAGAAAATGACATCTAATGGGATTTACATTTATGCAATTTTTCTTAATCCTAATAATATGAAAAATCTATAAGGATGAGTAAGTTCTGATGCAAACTAAATGAATACATGACACATTTTAATTATCTATAGAACAGTTCCCTTATCAGGCACAGTCATCACGTGGGTCATCTCAGGGACGTGGTGGAGAGGACGCTGAGGTGGTTGACAGGTTGTCGTGTGGGGAGGACTGCAGCTCATCAGCCCGCTAGCATTCTTTATCCATTGAAGATTGATCACTGATATCAGAACCTTGCCAAAAATGAGTTATTCATTTCGATATGTAAGGCTAAATATAAAGAAAAGAGATGAGTTAACTGTTAACATCTCTAGGCACAGCAGGCTAAGTTGAAACATTATTACCTTCTTATGTGAAATGTATTTAATTTGGTTTGCTGCAGAACCGAAATATACCTTTGTTTAAATATAAAATTCATCTTTTGGAAGGTGCCTTTTTGGCAGGGGGAGTATCTTACAAAAGATTTTAGAAGGGGTGGATTTGCAAATGATCATCTAAAGGAGTAAAAATTAATGTTGAACTGTGAGGTTTATTGTGATTTAATTTAGACACTTCCCTTTGAAGTTAACTGATTTCCATCTCTTTACTCAGGACTCAGGACAGGTTATCCCCCTCATAGTGGAAAGCTGTATTCGATTCATCAACCTCTATGGTAAGCCATACACTACAGAATTCTTTCTTTCTTTCTTTTAAAGAGCAGAATATATTTATTAAGAGAAAGAAAGCTTCTGTCTAAGGGAGAAACAGAAGGGGTCTCAGGTGGGTTGCTGAGGACCCTTCCTTTTCTAGGAATCCTTATAGAGCAAAACTACAAGATGAGGCAGGTCCAAGGTGAGAAAAAATGGGAAATCACAAGGCAGGCATGAGGTGGAAGAGAACTGTGGTCATCCAATAAGATTACGAGTATAATTGCTCAGGTAAAATTGATTTAAATCAGGATCGAATGGGGAAGCAGGCATGAATACAGAACAGGGTCTTTTCCTATTACACTACAGGACTGTTACATAAAAAATAATGGTGAAGAGTGTTGCAGTAAATATGTCTTTTCATCTCACACTTATTTCTTGGGAAAATAAGGAGACCTAAAGAATGTGATGGGGTTTCTCATTCTCTTTCTTTTATTGTCTTTAGGTCTTCAGCATCAAGGGATTTTCCGAGTGTCTGGTTCCCAAGTGGAAGTAAATGATATTAAAAATTCATTTGAGAGAGGTAATTGTATGTCTGTATCTATAAATAAAACATCTTCGAAAGTCATTATTCTATATTGTGCATTGGCATACCTATCCCATATCTCCTCAAAGCCTTTGTCTTTGCATTTACTTAATTGTAAATGCTAGAATAACCATCTATTAGAATAGCTGAAGAATAAGACCCAAATCCTAAGTCTTTGTTACTAAAGGTAGAAAAGCAAATGAGTTTTGTATCCTGACATTGATCGCCCATGATACATGTGTCAAGATGGCCCTGAAAGGCCTCAAAAAGACACTTGGGTAGCCCTGGCCTAGTCAGCAGGTGTGCGGGGCAGCTCCTCCTAACTCTGCTTCTTTTGTCAGGAGCTCTTTTCTTCCTCTTCTTCCATTCCCAGACTCCTTCCAGGTGACATAGTTGGTACCTTATTCATGTTCATAATTGGTTATCCATAAATCTTACTAAGCCCTTAATTAATATATTTTGATTAGCAAAACCATATGCTTTAGTGTTAGGAATACCTAGAATCAAATCAGTGTCTCATTTACTAATAATGGGATTTGAGTCAAGTGACTCAATTATTACTTGGGTCTTAGTTTCTTCAACTGCATGATTGCAGAGTATGAGTGTTAGACATAATCTGTGAAAATGCCTAACTCTTTCATGATAGCTATTAGTTATAAGTGCTTTCCAAATATGACAGTTTGTATGGCATCCTCTTCCTAGGTACAGCTGTGCCTTCCTTCCTGTGTTTGTAGGTCAAGGCAAAAATGCAGGATGGTCATCCCATGGAGAAAAGCTACTTTCTCTCTCTCTTCTATTTCCCCTGGTTTCAGTGTGGTGTAGAACCCTCTAAAGTTTGAAGTCTTGGTTGAAGAGCTAAACTGGAACCATGTTATTTTTTCCTGTTCCAGGTTCCCTGACCAATAGGTATTTAGAGCAGGGCTGCATCCCTGTCGGTAGTTAAACGTGCCACCTCTCTGGCAATGACTCTATTTGGGATGACAAGATGAAATGTAGTGAAGCATCAGATTTCTGTGCCAGCCACTACAGGCAGAAGACTCTATTATTTTTCCTTGGAAATCCCCCTGTATTTTTTATTTGCTTACAATATCTTTGGGTATGGTTTCTCACAATAGACAAAAATCAACAATAATAATAACTCTGATGAGTTCATATTAAGTGTTTTCCTGCCCTAGAAGTGGAAGGACTCCTCTACAAATAAAGTACCCTTAAGAGGCAAGCAGTACATTAAAATATAGTGCACATTCCCTGACAATTTAAGTAGATTTGTGAATTTAAAAGTGGAGTTTGATTTAAAGCTACATATTAGGTTGGCCTTTTAAAGGATTTTATCTCAAGTTAGTTCTCAGAAAGATGGAATTGCCAGTGTAGTTACCTACTATTTTAAAACTGTTTACCACAAAAAATATAATTTCATATTGTGATACATTTTTTAATAGCTACTTTTCATACAAATTCCTTCATACCACTTACAGTACATTTTCAAATTCCTCCACCTGATTTCAGAATTTCCTACTGTTCAAGGTGGCTTTCAAATGTACTGTGAATTCCACCATGCTACTTTGGGAAACACCTATTATTTAATTGTAGGTATTCACAATTAATGTTTGATATTTTTAATAAATTTCATTGACCCATATAACATAGCTAGATAGGCCTTTATTGTATCTTTTTCCCAGTAGGATAAGACACAGAATGTAGTTTTTGAAGTCGTGTCAAACTATTACCAATTTTAGCTTCAAAAACTGTTGGTAAAATTATAAATGCCACAGTATTTTATTTTAAGATTTGGGCAACTAGTGAGGGAGTTTTTTGGTAGTATAAGATTTTTTTTAAAGCTTTACTTTAGCCAACTATTTTTAGGTTAATCATGGGGTGGGATATCTAAACCAATTATTTTAATTTTAGTACCATATAATCTTTCATAAAGCATAATTAAAAGATTCATGTGTATATAGGAATAGCAATGTGTGTGTGTGTATACATGTATATAGAAAGAGAGAGAGAGAGAAATATATTCTTGATAGAAAAAAGAGAGAGAGACAGAAGCACTGTGTATCTAAATACTTTTTTTTTTCTAGGTGAAAATCCTCTGGCTGATGACCAGAGTAACCATGATATTAACTCAGTGGCTGGCGTTCTGAAGCTCTATTTCCGTGGTCTGGAAAACCCCCTCTTTCCTAAGGAAAGATTTAATGATCTGATTTCTTGTATCAGTAAGTACTTTTTTTTTTTTTTTTTTTAGTTTTTAGTTTTTAGTTTTTTCCACCAGAATTATTTCACTGACCAACTTCCTGGAAAAGATAGCAGTCCTCCTCCACATACCTCTCCATTACCCCATTACCACCATATTTCTGAGGCCATTTGTTTTCTTTCTGGATCCAGCATGAGTCACCCTCCCAGCTGTGGCCTCACCCATAGCTGAGTGGGCTTTGCTGCAGGCTGAACAACTTCAGGCTCCATAGAACCGGGAGCTGACCCCTTAGTTGCCAGAGTGAAACAGAAAGGCAGGTGCCAGCTGCCTAAGATAGAGAGAAGAGAAAGCTATGAGCATGGGAGTGGAGTCTTTTTGGCTTTTGGTTTTGTATTTTTCTCAACCAGTTTTAGAAGTAGACTAAATTACCCATCTTGGAATGTTACTTCAGGAAATAAGGTAAAATGGGATAAGAGATCATTATTAGGGTACGGGAACACCAGGTAGCAATTATCTGTCAATAGGGATCCCAGCTCATAGGCAGTGTTGCTCTGGGACTGTGTATGATATATTTCAAAACAAATAATCATCAGCAAAGTATTACAGCACTGTGGCTTCAGTGGTGTCTTACAGCAGTACACAAAAGAACATACCAAGAATGGATTATTAAGCACAATTAGCTTCTGTGACTCTAAAATTGCAGTGCCTCTCTTAAGTCCAAGTTTCCAGGTAGGAGTCTAGGGCTAGCTTCAACCATTCAGGTTTTCATAAAAATCAGGCTTTACTCTTGATGGAGAAAACTCCCCTGCCCCACGCCCCACCACGTGGATTAACTTGACTGCAAAGAAATCTCTCTTCTCATCCCTACTTCTCCATCCCAATTACCTTTGCTTCTCACTGGAGCTATTGTAGTCTCTTAAGCGAACTCCTTAGTTCTAGATTTTATCCTCCCTCCACAAACCCCAGTCTGCATCATTCTGTGCTTTATACCACAACTAGATTCAAAAAGGAGGATGACAGTATTTGCTCTTTCCCCTATTTGAAACCTGTCTCAGTATTGCTCATAGTCTTGGTATGGCCAATTTGTAGAAGGGAATTCCTTCTGCATCTGATCTTTTCTTCCATCTGATCTCTTCCTGCTGCTATGCAACCATTTCTGGCCTCCCTACCCTATTTTTTGGTAATGTTTAAATACTCAGGATAGTATAACAAAGTACACACAGGCCAGGTCCTTTCCTACCTCCATGCCTTTGCCCAGGCTATTTCCTCTACTGCCTAATAGCTATAGACATGTGATATGAAGGCTTAGCCAATATGGCACTTCTTCCAGAACACCCATCCTCCCCACCACCCCAAGTGAGTTAATCACTTTTTCCTCTACTGATATTCCATGATAGTCACATCTCTCTAACTTTTCTGATTACCCTACATTATAATGTTTTACTTCCTTTGTCTCCTTCCACTAGAGAGGGAGTTTAGGGGAAGAGGTCAAGTACACAGTTTCTGGACTGAAAGAGCTCAAGTTCAAACCATAGCTCCACCACTTGCTCACCAGCTGTGTGACTACAGGCAAGTTTGTTAAGCACCTCAGCGTCCTCATTGATAAAAGAAGCAGAACATTAGTCTGTTCGTTATAGGGTTGTGAGAACTAAATGAGTTAATACATGTAACAAGAAGAGTACCTGGCATGGTTATGCTCATAACATGCCTGCACTTAGCTCCACAGACCTATGAGATGGTGATGGTTTACATAGTCTCATAGCCCTAACACTTGCCACAGTTAATTCCAGGTGCATAGTAAGTGCTCAGTACATAATTGTTAAATAGAATACAAGTAAAGTGAAGGCTCCCAATTCTATTAAAATTTCTTTTGTTAGCATCTGTGCCTAAAGTCCTGTCTTCAGTTGGTATCAATTCCACACTTAAAATTCTCTCCCCTCCATCGGATATCCTGTGTGGAACTTAGAAGTGTGCCTGTGTGTCCACTCCAAGGTTCCTGTATAGTCTGAGTCATCACAGCAAACCTCTGACTTAACTGGGAAGAACTGAAAAGGAGGAATCATGCTTCTGGAATTTTCCTTTGGCCATGTCCAAACGTTTCTCTCACATCCTAGCCAGATACGTTAAGTCTAGAAAAATAAGTACTCTATAATGGTGATTTTCTAGCTGTGTCAGCTTCAGTGTTTACATGCAGTATCAGTTGGATAAAGAATATTGGGCTACATTGTCAGTTACCATAATAGAATCATTTATGGGTGAGAAACACCAGTTTATTGTGGTTATTAATAACTGAGGCCATAGGGTCAGAAATTTTTAGGTTCAAATCCTAGCTTTACCAGCTGTGTAAATTTGAGTAAAGATTAATACTTAATCTCATTAAGTAGATGTCTCTTCATTTACTTCATAGAATCAGTGTGAAAAGTAAGTGAGATAATCCACTTAAATTGCTTAACATCCTGCCTGGCCCTGTAGTAAGCCTCAATGCATGCTGTTGATTGTCAGTATTACTACTATTATAGCTGTTCCTGCTGCAAACTCAGGTCGCATATGCCAATACCTGGTTTAGCCACTTACCAGTCTATCTATTCTGGCAAACGTGCTTCTTTGACATAATTTTCTTTGACAGCTCCTTTGAGAAATGATGGTACCATTACCTGGAGGTTGTATTTGTCCCAGCATGATTTTTTCCAACATATTAAATGTTTTGTAACAAAATCAAGCATTCTCACAGTTAAAGTCATGTTTAGCAAAATATGTAGGTCATAGACGAAAACAGAAAATGTACAGAGGTATCTTCCATGGAGGTGGAACCTGAGATCCTGCAATTACAAATGAAGCTCATGAAACATTTTCCCCTTTATCAAAATAATAGAATAATGCAAATTGATGAATTGATAAATTTCCAGTTAACTTGAATGAAAATAGTCTGTATTACAAACTAATGCCCTTCAGAACCTGTACCTTGAAAGAAGCAGCAAGAGCCCTTAAATTCAAGGCTGCCTAGATGTGAACATCCCAGTTAAGATTTAACTATGCTAGTATTTTTCATAGGATATTAATGCTTTTGTTAGTGTTCTAGTTCCAAAGTTTCGTAGGTGCTTAGCCATTTGCATCAATCTTATTTTTCACTGTCTTATTTTTAGTATAAGTAGGATGATTTTTCAAGAACTCATTGGCATTAACAACCTCTTTGTATAATACCTCCTTTATATAATAATCCCTTTGCTTCTAAACTCTAACCTCTTTAGAAAGATGGGAATCCTATTATTGATTTATCGCAAGGCAAGCATTTGCTTTTATCAACATGATCGTGTGTATCTGCATTTTTCCTAGAGTCTCACTATTCACTGAGAATGGCATAATATATCATTTATCATTGATATTACAATGATAACAAATTATTTTGATGATTGAATCAAGTTGATAGATTGCCTGCAATATGCAAAAAATTCTGAAGACTTAAAGACTTCATTCTTCCATTTAGGCGGCTTAAAAGCTAGCAGAAAAAAGAAGATATTCATGAATAAAGGCAGTCTAAGTTAGTATATGATAGAAACACCAAGAATTAGAAATTTTAGGAGACACATCTCAGAGTGATAAATTGTTTTTACTTGTGTCATCTTGTAGCATTGCCGTAATAGGGTTTGATTTTCCCTGTTAGGGTAATTTCATGTGACAGTTACTTTGTATAGAAAAAAATCTTCCCTTTTTATCTTTTCTAGAAGGTTATATAAGTCCCTGTAGTACCCAGTACCTTTTGCTTTCCTATTTTTGCATTATTTGGGGGAAAGAAGTGAGTGTGTGTGAGTGTGTGTGTGTGTGCGTGCGTGCACTAAGTTATTATCCTGCCATGTTTGTGCCCTTAAATAACTGCATTCTTTAGAAACTTGCAAGTATTTGCTAAAAGGGACAAATGTATGTTAGCATTCACTTTTAAAATGAACAATATTCATTCCTCAATTCACTGCAAATTTATTTTCAAAGATCATTTTTCTGGATGAAAACATAGTGTAATCAGTGTAGTATATATTGGCAATGACAAATTTAGTAGTTCCTTACCCAAGAGTTGTTCTGTTTTTTGTTCTTTGTTTTTTTTTTTTTTTTAACCATCTACTTTATGAATGGTTTTGTGAATTCTCCAGGTCATACCCACAAAGTTTGGGTAGCTTCCAACACGTCCGTGTATCCCAGCTCTGAGATTCCCTAAGGCATAAGTCCAAGTAATTACTCAAGTAATTCATGGTTTTTCCTGGCTTCTTCAGAGCTGCGAGCCCAGATGAAACATTTGCACTTCATTTTGCATGACACGTTATTATTTAGGTGACTACTTGGACATGAGAAAATATTTTTATAGGAGATTTTTTTTCTGATCATAATGACTTGAAAAATACACCAAAGCACATAGGATAGAATATTGCCCCTCAAAATGTTACTACCTAAAGAGAATCAATGGTTTTGGCTACATTTCCTACAAGGCTGTTTTTATATTCTTGTGTGCATAACTTTTTTTGAAGCCAGTGTAGAACTGTACTAGTCATACTGTTGGTAACTTACCTTCTTTTTAACTTTTATATTAAAGAAAATATCTATAAAAGAAGACAGAATAATATGATGAACTCTATATATAATCAGTCACCCCCCTTGAACAATTTTCATTTCTTGGCTTCGCTTGCTCCCCCTAATCCCTGTGCCAGCCCCTAAATCATCTCATTGATATCCCTAGAAATGAAGGGCTCTTGGATTTTTTTTCCTCTATCACATTTCATATCACAAAACAATCTGTAGTCATGGTAAAATACTTCAAAAATATTCAAAAGCACATAGAATAGAATACTGTCACCCATAGTACCACCACCCACAGAGAAACAATGGCATGTATATATTTTATATATAATTACATTGTATGTTCATATACAATATAATACCATTATTATACCTTAAAATTTAAACATGTACTAACAAATACATTTTTAAAAGAAACAAAAATAATTATTTTATTATGAAATTGATATGTGATCACTATAGAAAAATTATAAACTGAGAACAAATCATCCATAACTCCTCTGCACAGAAATGTTAACCTTTTAGTATCTTCTCGGTTTTTCCGTGTGTATCTATGTACTTTTAAAAGCAGATTTCAGTATAATTCTCATAAAATTCATTCACTAGAGAGTATAATTCAGAGGTTTTTAGTCTATTCATGGAATTATGCTAACACTATCACAATCAATTTTAGAACATTTTTATTATCCCCAAAGAAACTCCACTTAGCAAACATTAGTACTCACTTTCCACTTACCTATAACTATCACTACCCAGTGCTAGGCAATCAATAATCTTTCTGTATGTGCCTGTTTTGATCATTTCATATAAATAAAATCATACATTCTGTGGTCTTTTGTGCCTGGCTTTAAGTAAGCACAATGTTTTAGTATATATCTGTGCTTCATATTATAGCATATATTAGTACTTCATTGCATTTTATTACCAGATAATCTATTGTATGGATATACACCTCTTTCATATTCATAATAAAAACTGATGTCATACCATACCATATCATACCAAAACTGATATCATATCCTATGCTAATGGATATCAGGTTTGTTTCGGAAGTGATGATAATATAATATTAGTTGAGGTGAAGTTATACAACTCAGTATATTAGAGGTCACTGAATTATATAATTAAATGGGTAAATTATATGGTATATGGGTTGTATCTCAGTGAGGCTATTGTAATTAAAATTATATCTTGCCATACTGACTCTTTATAAACCTTTTTATTTAGTTCATTGATGTTGTTAACATTTTCTCAGTGTACATTTTTCCAAATTCAGCTTTGAGTGTCTGTATACTGGTTTCTGTTCATGTAGTAAACCCCTAGTTTTAGACATTTAGATTGATAATCAGACAAGATACTGTGATATGCCTCTCAGTGCATACATCTATTTGTTCACTTCTGATTATTTTATGAAAAATACTTTTGAACTCTTTTACTTCTGCTGTAATATAGCTTATTATTAAAAGTTCTGTCAACTTTATTGACATACCTGGTGGTTTTCTCCCTTAATTCTACATTTGTTTGATGTCTTATAATAATTCTTACAATTTCTTTTATTTTGCAAATATTAATGCCTTGGATATTCGAATAGGTAGAGCTTTGTAGGCTAAGATTCAGTATCTCTACTAACCTCAATAATGATCAGTCAGCAGAACAGGAAACATTATTTGCATGTTTATTTATGTAGGACTGTTATTTAACTAAGAGAAAAAGCCATAGATTGATTCACAGAAGTGTTTGTTACCAGTCAATTACAGAGATTTCCAACCATTTATTTCTTACCTTGGAGAGTAACTGGTAATTCACCTCAAAGCGCTGAAACATACCGGAACATTGCTCTGTTTCTCTCTTTGCCTTTCCTATACACACTAACCATGCAAGCAATTGATCAACACCTTGATATTGTTAGAGTAAACCTAAAATGCTGTGGGACTGGTAAATTTACTTCCAGTGCTGCTGGTTAGGCTCTACAGCTCAGAAATATTTGTGTAACTGCTTTTAAGTAAATGGTCTCTCAATGTGATCACCAAGGACATTCTTTTCCTTGTCTTCATACTGAAGTATAAACTTTCATCTTGTGATTTATTTGTTTTCTGGAAAAATTAAATTTTCAGGGTAATGGCCATATGAACTTTTTGCCATTCTCTGAAGTACCTTGCATTTTATGGTGAATTTTCACAGACACTTTCATGGAACTATCACACTGTCATGCTGCGAAGTTAGGATGCTGATGTGAGAAACTTACATTGCTGAGAAAAGAGCATAAGTTAGCATGGGAGCTTTGAGCATGTGAGGAAGACTGAATAAATGCCACTTTTACCTAATTACACCAGACCCTGAATTGTGGAAACAAAGCTTAGCTTAAAAGATACCCAGATAAAATACTGACTACCCTTACTGTCAACTTTTCTGAGGGGAAGAAAGATTCATCCTTACATCCACCATGAAACTGAAAGATCATGAATTGCCAGCTAGGGATGCACATTAATCAGAATGTCAGTAGCAGCCATAAATTTTGGTCCACTAACTGAACTCAAAAGAGTGAATGAGTCATTTGTCCGAGAGCAAAGGTTCTGCAGGATGCTTGCTGCAAGTCAACCAGGTAAATGTCTCGTCCTACTCACAGGATGGAGGCTTTTGGGCCAGATAGATCTGCTGCTTCAGAAATGCCAACAGTTCTGTTTCACTTTGACTTATGTTCACTGTAGTTATAGAGGACATAAATTGCCTCACATAGTTTTAAGTGTCTTTCTAGTATCACTTTTTTATATTGCTGTTGCTTTTTACTCCCAAATCTTTCATTTGCATCCCACAGACTCTTGAACTGTTTATTTTTTTTTGCGGCAAACGATACACAGCGTAAAATTCACTATTTTAAGTGAAGCGTTCAGAGGCATTAAATTCATTTACCTTACTGTGCAGCTGTCATTATCACAGGAACACTTCTTTACCAAACAGAAGCTTTTTCCCATTGAAAAATAACTTTTCATCCCCCCCAGTCCCTTTCAATATCTGTCCTGCTTTCTGCATCCATAAATTTGCCTAGTCCCATATAAATAGAATCATGTAATATTTGTCCCTTTGTAGCTGGTTTGTTTCGCCTAGTGTGTCTTTAAGATTCATCCATGTGGTAATATATGTTAGAATGACCTCTCTTTCTGAAGTCAAATATATTCATGTATATGTATGACACATTTTGTTTATTCACTAATCTGTGAACATCTGAGTTATTTCCACCTTTTGACTATTAATAATGCTGCTCTGAAGTTGGTGTAAATATTGAAACTGCCTTTACAAGGAAAAAGAACTAAGTTTAGAACTGATTGTGGAGATAGGAAGATGAAAAGTGTATCTGAGGAACAGAGTAGAGGGAAAAGATTAAAAAACAAAAAGGCACACAAAAAACTGAGATACTAAAAATCAAGAGAATCCAGCGTTTAAATTAAAGTACTTTTCAAAATCAGCAAACAGATACATGCTAATAAGTTTCAATATTTTTAATAATGGATGATAATATATATAATTTCACGTTTGAGGGCTTTTTTTTTTTACTCTTTCAGTTTTAAAGATAGATTTTCTAGAAACAGATGTGCCAAATTATCTTTTTCCTCTGTAACATAAAACAATAACCATTGTGCTTTTTTAAGCAGTCAGGTATTTTAGGTAATGAACTTTTAACCAGTTACTTTCTGATATGAAATAATAATCAAGTTATATCTCATTATATAGTGTTGATAGATATAATTCTTCCAGTAAATTCTCAGTGATTCACAAGTTACTTTATCTGTAAGTATTTTATCTTCCCTCTTTTTAGTGGGTTTCCCAAGTACCTATCACTGAGAGCATGTTTTGATCCTACTAGGACTCAAAAAGTATATCGAGTCCAGATCTTGACAAGGTAATAATTGAGTTCTTGTGGCTTGAATGAATATATGTACCTATTTAATAACTTTTTTAAAAGCATCTTATTACCTTTGTCAGGAAAAAAGACATTGGCTGGAAGGTATATAAGCAAAATACTTACATTATTAGATGTAACCCTAATCTACCTTGTTCATAGTGCTTTTTTTCCATTTTAAAATACTTTACAAATAGAAACAGAACACAATGTATCAAATTCATTGCTACTACAGTCACAGTTATTAATTCTAAAAAATTACACTTTATTTATACTTTTACTCAAAGAATAAAAATGTTATAGGGGAATGATAATGTTTTACTTATGCTGTCATTAAAGCATTTCTGGAATCACGTTTTCTAAATGGTAACAGAGCTACAGTTCCAACTATGGCATACCTCAAGGTGGTGATTTAAACTACTTAACAGTCTACCCAGAGCATTACTCAGGCTATGCATTTGTCTGTTTATGTACTGACTATACCTAGAGTCGCTTGAGCAGGTATCATCTTGCATTGAATAAATTTGATAAAATTATCGTTTTTATATTTCCTGTTATATTGTCTTATACAAATTAACAAAAATACGCAATTTTTGATAATCCCATTTTTAAATAATTGGACTGATAAGTGGTTAAATGTTCTTTCCCAGGAAACTTAATAAACTGTTTGCTATTTTGTGAACTGATTTGTGCTTTAGCAAAAATATTCCTAATATATTTTTTGTACCTTTTCAGCTGTGCAGAGGAAAAAATAAAATGCCCAGTTTGGTAATAAGTGGAATAAAGCTGAAACCAGCACTTAAAATCCCAGTAAAATGAGTTAGTTAAGGCAGTAGTTTTAACCTTGATTACATAAAAGAATCCTGAGCATCAGCATTTTAAAAAAACTTATCCAAGCAAACCCAAGTCAAGGTTGAACAGCACTGATTTAAGATATACAGGAAAGAGAAATGAATTAGGAGAGTATTATATGGTCCAAATGAGAAATAAAACTTCAGTGAGGAAATTGGCAGTGAGCTATCCAGAAGTAGAAACAACCAGACTTCTTTCCCATATATGGGAGAAAAATGGAGTAAAGATACGATGGTAGTATTGATGGTTTTGCCTCTGAGATTGGGTGACATTGCCATTGAAGAGAACTGGATAGAAATTGCTAAAGGATAGCTACCTTTGGGAGTAGGAGAAAGTTAAAAACAAAACAAAAGGAAAACCTGAGTAGAATCAGTTGACTGTGGTGTCAGAATCTAAGGACTGAGAATTTCCCACTAGGATTCATCAATATCTCAGGAGTAACTGGGAAGAAATATGGTAATATGAAATTATACGGAATTTCAAAAATATTTTCTAAAGTGTATGTTTATTAGTCATCTTCAGAGCTATACTTTATAAAGATACTTTAAGATCCAAGAAAAATAACCAGACTTACAAAACAGAAAACAGAACTTCTAGGCCCAGCTCCACTCCTTCCAGCCAGTCGCCTTGGGGATACCCACTCACCCACAGCTCACTTCTTACTCTGATCCGGGGATGACAGCATGTGCCCTGCCTCCTTGCATGCACAGAATAGTTATTCCCATTAAGCTACATAAGAAATGTGAAAATACTGTGAATATATAACTACTCATGTACTAGATTAGTAGAAGTAAACTTTTTGCTGCTGTTTCACAAGAACATTAGTATTGAAATATTTTGGGGGATTCATGTTCTTAACAAAGAGGGAAAATAAACCTGTGAAGTCCTTCCTAAGACTCCTTTTATTCAAGGATCTCCCCATCCCATAAGGAATGTGGGATAGGGAAATAAATAATCCTAAATACAAATTTTCTATGATGCAGGAATTGTATCACTAATGCATTCATAATGCTTAACTGAGTTCTTGAAACCTAGTAGTCGCTCCTAAATTGTCTTTAAAAATTGATGAAAAAATAGCATACAAGATAAAAAGCCATAAACAAAAAAAGTGGTAATACATGTAATAATACAGTAATAGATGTAATAATAAAGACATGATGTATTAATGAATAATAATGAGAGGGGAGAAGTGCTATTTCCCGGAAAGCTACTTCAGTTTATGTGTAGAAAAGCGAAAAGGTGTTGAAACCATATCAGATGCAAAATGTAGAGTTAGCAAGGGAAAAATTATTTTTAAATCTAGAAGACTGAATTTCTCAAAGCCAAGACTGGAAATCAGAGATGAGTCAGAGGAAATGCCCTCAGAAATGGTGGCACGCCCAAGTAATCACTTGTACACTATATTGATTACGATTGCATCTTTCCAAGGGCAAAGTAATTGCTTAATGTTCAGATGTTTTCCTATAACTTATGTGCTGCAGTCATCTGCTTTAAATGTAGAAGTTAAAGGACGCTGACCATGTCATTTTCGGTCTGCAGGAATAGATAATCTCTATGAGAGGGCGCTTCACATCCGCAAACTCCTCTTGACCTTGCCCAGGTCGGTCCTGATAGTGATGAGGTACCTCTTTGCCTTCCTCAATCAGTAAGTACCCTAGTCCTCTGCCAAAATGCCCATCTAAATTCTGTCTGTGTTCTTGGGTCCTGTCTATCAGCATTGGTACATGGGTTCCATCTATCTGCAGAGTCAAAGAAAAAAATGATTGACTATGGACATTTTTCCTCAGCAGATCAAGGTCTTTGTATGACAGATGAAAGCACTATCCCAGATACACAAATGTGACTGCCCATAAATGCAAAAATATCCAAATATTACTAAAAATAGTGCTTCCCAGTAAAATGTATATTTTTTGTCTTCCATCCAAAATTAATGTCATAAATGATGCAAACCACTTTTTCATTGCAGAAAATTTCTATGATTTTTTAATGTTGTACTTGAGCTACAGAGAAATCATAAATGACACTTATACAGAGATCCAAACCAGAATTTCTGCAAATTTGCCACAATAAAAAGAAAATACTTCTGAAGTATTATCTAAAATGATACGTCTTAAATGCACTGTATTTTTCTTAAAGAAAAACTTCACTGTTTTGGTTTAGGCAACTTGATTTTTTAAATTATGTTTCTTCCTGATATATGGGCTCCATTATGAGAACATCTTCCCCGAACCCTACCTAAGAGTCCCCTTGCCATACAACATGTCAGTTAAGCATTTGGAAGTAAAAAAAATCAAAGGAGAGACCACAAATTGGAGAAATGCCTTCTAGTCTGGCTTGGATTCTCCCTTCCTAAAGTTAGGCTATTTTCTCATCTCTGTTTCACTGGAGGTTTTACATACTCAAACATCATGGAGATTTACTATAATGCTGCAGACTAGTGCTGAAATTAAGCTGGCCCCAACAACCAAGCATCGGACAATGAGGAAATGTTGGCAGAAAACCAAGCAGCATGGAGCTCTGCTGTTCACCCTGTGCTGTCTAAAACATTCCCAGATGACAGTAGGAGCCCATTTGTATAGAATTCACCACAGAAATAAGCAGTATCTAGAAAGATGAGTGTAAACTGCTTAGATTACATAGATGCTGTACATTTTTACCTTTAAATATGTCTCGTTGCTCAGAAAGTTGTAAAGGTCCAGGAGCTTGCCTTCTTCACCTTCAATTGTGTGTGTTGTCCCCTACAGTCCCACTATGGTATTCTCTGTTTCTGCTGGCTCTCTCCATGCTGTTCGTACCATGGACCCCAATGAACCCACTGTGAACCAGTGAAACACAATGGATTAGAAAAGTGGCCTGTTAATTAAGCAAGTACTGCAAATCTGAATATAATTCATTGAGAATTTCAACAAAATAGCAAACACCACCAATCAGACAGCTGGCATTACTCCAACTGGTTCTGCTGAAAAATGTCCCCCGGCTGCCCCCACCTGCCTTCATACAAGGACACAGCCCCAGCCTCTCTGGCAAGAGCTTAAACAGGAAGTTTGAGAAGAGAGATTAGGGGCTAGGGATGTAGCACAATAGTAGAGCACTTGCCTACCATGTGGAGGGCCCTGGGTTCAATCTCTAGCACTGAGGTAAGGGAGGAGAAGTGATATTCGCTACTTTTCATTGTAAAGTTAAAACTTAGGACTAATATTTTTATATCAGCGTTTTTCTTTTCAAGCCAGCGCTGAATGAGTGACCTAGAAACATTAAGTGTAAGTCTCCCTGCTGAGCTCTAGTGTGTCTTGAAAATTGGACCATTCTTATCCTGAATCTCACTTCTCCCTCCTGCTCCTATTTTCAAGATCATCTGTAACGTGATCGTGTGCTATCCTGAGCTTTTTTGTAAGACGGCATGTTTGAGAAATGGCAGAAGGGAAAGACATATGTTAGCTATAGAAATTATGCTTTTGTATATTCTGCTTTCTAGAATATCTGATTTCTGAAAAGGGGTTAAATATCGAGCCAGGTGGTATCTCAGTTTCTTTGTGTCTGTCATCATCGCACAAAGGTAGTTGAATCTCTTTTTTTTACTTCCATTTGTCATCTGTTCACCTGGATTTTACATTTCCTTTCAAGACTGACATTCTATACACTGAGAGATAGCATTTCTGAACTCTCCCTAGAATGGTATACCCATGTGTTAGAAGCATTGCAGTAAAGAACTGGCTTATTTTGAGTTGCTTGTAAAAATATTTCATGAATGTCTATTACATTGTGTTTAGAAATCAGTAGTAGAGGGCTGGGGACATGGCTCAGTGGTACAATGCCTGTCTGGCAAGCATGTTGTCCTGAGTTTGATTTCCAGTACAAAGAAAAAAAAAAGTCATTAGTTGTAGGTAACTAGAAATCTCCCCCAAAGTTTGACTGCCTTAAATAGAATGAAATAATTGAAGTTTCTCCTCCCCATTTCTTGCACTTTGAGTGTCTTTTGTTGTCACCTAGTGTTGGTAGATTTGCCCAAAAACAGATTGTAAAGCCTGAAATTGTTATTCACTCTCTTTCAATAACTAAAAAGAAAATGATCTCTGTTTTCCTCTGAACTTTTTTCACGGCTTGTAGAAAACTGAAATCTAAGATATTTTTGAGTGGTGCAAGGACAAATTTATGAAAACATATGTCAAGCTCTGTGGAAATCATACTGTATTTCCCAAACTTTGAGTCTGACCATCAAATTTATCAGTGATCCTGATCTCCACCGGCACGGCTGTTCTATCAACTCGTGACTTAGAAAAGCACCACTTCATGAAGCAAAGAGCACTTATATTCCCCTCTCGGTTTCTACCAAGTTGAAGATCATAAGTCATTTTACTTTTTTTGGAGAGTCATCTTTAAGTGGGATAGAACAGGAGTCCCTGTCCAGGACAGGTCTCTGGCTGTTAGGAGCTGGGGTGCACAGCAGTAGCTGAGTGGCAGGGAGCAAGCAAAGCTTCATCTGTGTTTATAGCCGCTCCCATGGCTCCTGTTACCGCCTGAGTTCTGCCTCCTATCAGGTCAGTAGCCACATTCGACTCTCATAAGAGCATGAACCCTGCTGTGCACTGCGTATGCCAGGGATCTAGATCGTCCACTTTTTTTAATCATTCCGAACCCCTCCAACCTACACACTTGTGGAAAAGTGAAACTGCCAAAAAGTGACCAGCAAGATAGTATATTATTTTATTCTAATAGTAAAAACTTTGTTTTCAGAATATGAAATATCTTATTAAACATATTTTCTTTTTTTCCTCTTGTTCTTTTACAACTTCTTTCTTGCTTCCTTTCAAAGTCTTTCCCAATACAGCGATGAGAACATGATGGACCCTTACAACCTGGCCATTTGCTTTGGCCCAACACTGATGCCTGTCCCAGAAATACAGGACCAGGTGTCTTGCCAAGCACATGTGAATGAAATTGTCAAGACTATTATCATCCATCATGAGGCCATTTTCCCAGATTCTAAAGAACTGGATGGCCCTGTTTATGAGAAATGTATGGCTGGAGATGACTACTGGTGAGTCCAAGAATTTTAGTTCTCTTCCTGCCAAAAAATAAAATATAAACTAAAATTGCACAAGCTGAGCGTGGTGGCGCACGCCTTTAATCCCAGCACTCAGGAGGCTGAGGTAGGTGGAGCGTTGTGAGTTTGAGGCCAGCTTGGGCTACAACGCGAGCACAAGGCCGGCCTGAGCTACATAGTGCGACCCTGCCTCAAAAAAAAAAAAAAACCAGGGCTGGGGAGTTTGGCTCAGCGGCTTAAGCGCCTGCCCTGGCAAGCGCAAGGTTGTGAGTTCAATCCCCAGTGCTGCAAAAAAAAAAAAAAAAAAAAAAAAAATCTAAAATTGCACAAATGCACATATCTATAATGTAGAGGCACAAATACCAACTGAATTAGGAAAAGGAAGTATCCATATGCCACCAGTGCTTCCAGTTTTTTAAAAAAAAAAAAAAAACAGTAAGAAGAAACAGCAGTAACATTTGAGACTAAGATCCATGGCAGCACTGGTATTCTGTTATGCAAACTCATAGTCCTCACTCTGTTTTCTTCAAGGATTGGATCTGTTTAGGTAAATCTACCCTGCCATGGCTTTTGTGAAGAATAAATATTTTGATCATACAGATCTATATTAATTCTTATATTAGCTCAAGAAAAGATAAGTGATTAACAGATTTTATTTTCCATTCATAATCAGGTAGTTTTAATTCCATATAAAGTTAAAATTCTCATTCTAAGAGAGGCCTATCAACCAAATATATTTTATCCTTACTTATTTTCATTTTAATTTTATTAATGAATATTATTTTGACCAATATTATTGTTAACAAATTCATTAATATTCATTAGTATTCATTAATATTTTTAGGGATAAAAATTTTTAAATATAGCAGACAGTCACTGCCCATAGAAATCTAAAAATAGGAACACTATCTTCAGTTGAATAATTCCAAAGGTAGGAAACCCTAAAAAGTTTGTGTTCACTGTTTGATATTTACTATGTGAGTTTTAGCCAGATTCTGAGAAATCATACATTAAAAGAAGCTTCAATTCCTTGAGCCCCTATTATGTGCTGGACACTCAGTGCACATTATTTCTTTCATTTATCATAAGCATTCTGCCAAATAAGAAAAGCTAACAAGTCTGCCAGGTGGTTAGTACTAATTGGAGGCAGCCTACAGTGTCTTGTGTCATTTTCTGTTGCTATGATAGAATACTACAGACTTGATAACTTATTTTTTAAAAAATATAAAATTTACATCTCACAGTTCTAGAGAGCAAGAAGTCTAACACCAAGGTGCTGCCATTTGGCAAGGGCCATCTGGCTGTGTCAAAACATGGTAGAAAGCTTCAGACACAAGAGCCAAGGAACACATGTGCTCAGGTCTCCCTTTTCTTAAAAAACTTAATTCCAACATGCCTGTCCCATCACTACATCATGCCCTAGTTACCTCTCATAGTCCCTCCTCCAAATACCTTAAGCATGTGAGTTGGGGAATTAAGTTTCCAGCACATGACCTTTAGGGGACACATTCATACCATAGCACATTGATTTGAAAGTCTACATGAGCCTTCCCCCCAACAACCTTCCTGTCTACCTCAAAAACTGCCCAGGAAGCTAGGATTTGACAGCAGCTAGAAATAGACATGTCTAAATCCTTCAATCTGGACTCTGCTAAGTATGCAGTATTTCTACATTTCCTTACAGAGGATTAAGTAGAAGTGGGACAAGTAGCTGAAAGGTGAAAAACACTTTTGTTTTATTTAAGCCATAGTATGAGTGTTATGTATTTCCAGAAATACTGCTTTCCAAATTGACAAAGGATGCTAGATTCCAGTTCTCTAATGTATCCAGTAACCTTACACATGAAATTCAATTCAGAAATATTTACTTGAGTACTTAGCATGTCCAAGTTACTGACTAAAGCTTGGCTGTGGCAAGATAAATGAATAAAGTCCTGCCCTCCTGAGATACATAACTTTATTTTCATAACCATTTGTTTTAAGACCAGTGTTGGATGCGTGTTTAGCATTCTCAAACATCAGGGCTCTGCTGGTAAGCTCTGCTGTCTTATTTTGTCAAAGACCAAGTCAATATTATTTGATGTGTTATATTCTAGAACATTTCGTAGTTACAACGTTTTCTAAATAGGGTAGAAACTTACCTAATAGTCTTCTAGCCAGTAATAGTGTATCCTTCTGCTTACACATACTATTTTCTTTGGGTATTGCTCATTTTAAACAGAAAATCAATAATACAGTAGTTATGCTTGTCCCCTAACACCAGCAATATAAGTGAGTTTGTATAGTAGTGACATTGTATTTGTGGCCAATACATTTTATCAGCATATATTTGAGGAAAGATAATGGTAGTGTTAAAGGTAAGTTCTAAAAGAGGGTAAAAACAATGACTCAAATACAGAAATGAACACATATCAAGAAATGATAGAAAAGATGCTACAATCAATTCAAAAGAAAAATCAAAGAACCATGAACTTATATGTCGTAAAAGAATGATGAATCAAGTTTACAAAAAATGGTCTCTTTATTTTTTTTTATTTAAGAGAAAATGGACACAGAAAAGAGAAACAAAAAGCAAAAGAGACAAACAACAACAACAAATCTGATACAATAACATTATAGGTTTACAAAATGAGATGATTGGAATTTGACAGTAGTTGTAATATTGCATATCATTACCTTCAAAGGGGTTGTTCAGATTAACAGATATAGGCATGTAAAATTGATCTAATCATATGAGTATTAACTGTTCTTTTTCAATAGCTA
>RJWM01002081.1:102131-137021 GCA_004363535.1 Dasyprocta punctata | reverse complement strand
TTTTTTTTTTTTTTTTTTTTTTTTGTGGCACCGGGGATTGAACTCACAACCTCGCACCTGCCAGGGCAGGCGCTTAAGGCACTGAGCCAAACTCCCGACCCTGGTTTTTCGAGGCAGGGTCGCACTATGTAGCTGAGGCCGGCCTTGCGCTCACGTTGTAGCCCAAGCAGGCCTCGAACCCACAACGCTCCGCCTACCTCAGCCTCCTGAGTGCTGGGATTAAAGGCGTGCACCACCACGCCTGGCTTGATACTTCTTTACATTCATCAAAAAAGCATCTGTTAGAAATTATAAAATTCAGTTAAAAACATAATTTATACTCTACACTGAAATTTATTTTATAATGTGGACATTTTAACCATGTATTTTAATGTGCAGTAATCAAATAGCCAGGAGTGGTGGCATAAACTACTAAAGGTAACCATAAGAATTTTTGTACTGATTCCTATATCTGCAGTTACTGAGTTATATGTCATATAATTGCTTTAAAAAATATTAGTAACCTCACTTGACAAAAAGCAGAATAAGGTAAGACTTGACATTAGTTTTAAAATAAAGAAGTTACTCTTTTCATTGTGACCAGGTCTGCTGTGATCATTTTGTGTGTTTGTGTGTCACAGAAAGATTTTTTGGGAGCTACTATAATTCTACGTGTATGAAAACAAAACAAAACAAAATCAACAGGTCTTGCTGAGCAGATATAGTATTGTATTTTTCTGTTTTTTGTTTTATTGCATTGATTTGTTCAAGATATTTGGCACCTGCTCTGCACTAGACCAATTCCAGGCACGAACACAGTGAACAAGTGACACATGGAAGTGAGTTTACAGTGGGAACCCAGAAGGAAAAAGAGTCACCTAAGAATATAAATTATTTCTATAAAGAAATAAAACCTTAAAAATGTTGTAGGGCCTGACTATCTTAAAGTCAATAATCAAAATAATCTTCTCTGAAGAAATGACCTTAAAACAAAGGTATAAATGATAATAAGCTAGTATGCACAATGTCTGGTGGAACATTCTAGACAGTATGAAGAAGAATTGCAAATGTCCTTAGACAAGTGTGAGTTTTGGTGGTCTCTAGAAACAAGGGAGAGAGTGGCCTATATTTTGCTTTGAGGGCCTGTTATAGGTAGGTGAGTCATGTGGTTAGGAATTTGAGATTTGGGCTAACTTTACTGAGAAACTGTTTCTATGCTCTCATCATTATACTTTACAGCTTTCTTGCATTGCCATATAGATTGGAGCAGGGTAGGAATAAAGCATGAAGACTAGTTTAGGGGAGAGACAAGATGAATTTGGCTTGGCATATATAGCAATAAAAGCGGAAAAGTCATGAATTTAAAATATATTTTGAAGCAAGCACTATAGAAGGTGATGGGAATGAAAAGAGAACAGTGGATTCAAGAATGATTCAAATGGTTTTGCCTTAAATTTTGGGTGGAAGATGGGATCACTTATTAAGATTTGGAACACTGGGATAAGACTGGTAGGCTGCCCTCATTCACCTGGACTAGGATTTTAGCAATTTATTCATTATTTAAGTCATCTTCTTGCGGTTTTCATTTTTATTTACTAAATGCTCATCAGATACCATGAATTGTGCTAGATGGCTAATATTTCCAGTGAAAATGAAGATACATTTCCTCCCATTCTGGAACTTTTAGGCTAACAGAGGAAATAGGGATGAGAATTAAATAATTGTACAATTAAAATGAAATTGTAATAGTGATGATAATGATTGCTAAAAATCAGAGGTAACTAATATTATGGTTGTGATTTGACCTAGTTATGGAAGTCTTAGAAGTTTTCCTCAAGAAACTATATTAAACTTTGAAGCAAATCAGTAATTTTGAGACAGAAAAGTAAGAAATTTAAAGGTCTTAGAACAGGAAGGAATTTAGTAAATATCGGAAACAGCTAAAAGACAAGAAGTTGAGCCTGAATTCTTTAATAGCAGAGCCCAAAGGCTTAAGTACACAAAATTCTGACATTTTACAGAGTGCAATCCTGTGGAGCAGGTATAAGGGAAAAGGTAAGACAGGAAAGAATGGAGAACCAATACCTCTGGTAAGTGCCAATGACAGCTTTATCCCTTGGACTTTTCCTCTGTAAGGGAAGTGAGAGGGAGGCAACAGAAAATGGAAAAATGTTCAAATTTAACCACCAGCTCTCTTTTCCCGTTGAATAAATAAGTATTTACTTGACAAGGCGTTAACTTGAGAAGCCCCTTGATTCAATCCTGAGTATCACAATCCCCACCCCCTACTCCCCAAAAAGGTTACAGGCAAACAGGTTACAGTGTAGAGGAGGCAGAACCAGACCCAGGAGATACACAGGAGAAAGTAACAACAGACTCTGGTGTGGGATCAAGCACGGGAGTTAAGGAGAAGTATGGTACAGAAGGTGGTGCCTGTGATTGAGGGTTGAGTAACTGAATAGAAAATGTTGTCCCTCACTGAACAGCACAGTTGATGGTAGGAGATAACTTTGGAAGAGGTGCATAATTGTGTGAGGTGCATAATTTTATGTACTCACTTTTAAAAAATTGAGTTAAGTGTATGTTTCAGACACCAGAAAAAGACAAAATAGAAAGTCTTATGTGAAAACCTCAGATCTCAGAAAAGTGCTAGGCTGAAAACAACTTGAAGTTGTCTGTCTGGATACAGAAGTCAAAGCTCATGTGGAAGAGGCATCTTAGGAAGATAATAAAATGGAAATGAGACCTAAGGTTGAGTCTGCAAATAACACCGAGGTCTATCAGGATCAGATTCTCTGTTCTCCTAGGAGTTCGTAATGTTCCAATTTAGCAGTATTTCCAAAACACTTTGATCAAAAATGTTACTTACTTATTTATTTTTTTACAGAATCAGTGATTTGAGAAAAACCTTTTGGGAAAAAAAAGATCTATTGATGATCACTATGACAAATTTTAGATTTTTTTTCATTCTGCTACAGATAGACCAGTCAGTAAACATTTTTCTCCACCTGTTAAAGGAATTTATGTAATTGAATGGCAGTTTAATGTTATTTCTTGTCTTTTCTTTTTTTTTTTTTTTTTTTGGCACCGGGGTTTGAACTCACAACCTCGCGCCTATCGGACAGGCGCTTAAGTCACTGAGCCAAACTCCTGGCCGTGATTTTTTGAGGCAGGGTCGCACTGTGTAGCTCAGACCGGCCTTGCGCTCGCGTTATAGCCCAAGCCGGCCTTGAACTCACTATGCTCCTCCTACCTCAGCCTCCCAAGTGCTGGGATTAAAAGCATGCGCCACCACGCCCGGCTTATGTTATTTCTTTCAGGAAACATTTGAGAATTTTCATTTCTTAGACTTTCTTTGTTTATGTATAAAGTGTAAGATATTGCCTCACAGCATGTTATAAGCACATGACAAACCTCATTGCCTTAACACATCTCTGGCCATATACCGAAGGTTTTTGAAAAGTCATTGTACTTATGTTTATGTCATAAGTCTAATTTATTTTGGCAATAGAACCCCTCCATAAGTAAGATTTCATAAATCTGAGGCTTAAAATTCACTGCTCTGTTCTATTTTGGGGGGAAGCAAATGAGAATACCAAAAGAAAAAGGTCTTGTTTTTGGTTTTTGGTTTTTGATAAGAATATACAAACATCAAATTACAAACATTCAGGACAGTTATAGTACTACTGAAGCCACTTCTGCTAACAACAATGTTCTATTTCTCAAAATTATAGACAGAATGATTAGATTTTAAAAATCGTATAAAATGATTTTTTCAAATGAATTGTCACTTTTAGGCTGTATACTTTTGGTAGTTTTATGCACTAAAATATTGAATGTTTTCCTCTATATTATGTTTTGTTCTATCTTAAAACAAAAAGTTGTAGACATGATCAATAAGTCAACATTAAACAAAAACATTTTTCTTCAGCATTTCTAAGGGTAGTGAAGGAATTGGGAAAGGAAAAAAATGCTATCATACTGATTATGAATCTTAGTTTTGGAAGTAGACAGCCTTGGGTTTAATTCAACTCCTAACTCACAGTGGCTACATTTACTGAGTTGCTTAACCTCTTTGCACATAATTATTCTACAAACCAAAAAAGGTGTTTCAGGAATAAATGTGATAATATACTATAGTCTTTAGTATAAAGGTTTTTTAAATAATAATTTTCACTAGTTTATCTAGTGAGGCAGATTGGGTATCCAAATTCTAAAAGTTGAAGTCAGAATTATCCACTAGATACATTTGAAAGTATGACATATTAGACATTTTCCTAAAAAGAGATATTTCTACATATTTCTGAAAAATAATTAGGTGAATATATATTTATCTTAGATTTATACTTATCATAACTATAAACTTTATTGTTCTGTTATATTTTAATGATCTTAATATCACATACTGTATTTGCAAATACAGTAATCTAAATATTTTATTTACAATTCATTTATGTCATTATTTTTACTTCATTTATAGATATTCCACAATCAGCAGCAACTGATGTTAATGTAAACATTATGTAAATTCCAATTCTTCATAAATGAATAGAAAGAATACAAACATTTTTAGCATACGTGAAGTTGAACTTTTATTTGGAAAGCTGAATTTCATGTGTAATGAAAATATTTTTCAATCATACATAATCATAAACATAATACAAACACCACCTTCAATACAAACACATTTAATAAAGTTCTGCTATGAATATTACTAAGTGAAAAAAAGGTAATCAGGTGAACCTTCTGTATTTTACTTCTTTTGATGATGCAATAAAACAATTTAGAATATAAAACAATGTAAGCTTTGGCTCAGCCCTACTTATTTCACTATAAGAACACTAGGATATATATACTACCACAATCCCATTACAAACCCAACTCCATTATAACCAAAGTAAGATTTCAACAAGAATTGTATCATAATGGCATGTAAACATATTTAAGATTTCAATTGGCAACTGCATATAATTGCTTAGAAGACACACCAACATTTCTCATTATTGTCCTCCTCTCTTTAGCGTATCTCTTCCATGAGTATAAAACAGGAAAAAATATTATTTGGGACTTCCAGCATAATTCCATTGTGCTCTACATTTCTATAACTATGGATACATCTAAAATATCAGATGCCTTTCTACCAATAGAATAAATTCACCAAATTCACATTTTCTTATAAATACGCATGCAAAATTAGTGGAAAACACTTTTGTATAGCAAAGACCCTGCTTCATTTTCTTCTGATTAATAATTTCAATGGCATGTGCAAATCATACTGCTCAGAGAACAGTAGATTTAGTTTCTTTTCTGCAGATTTGTTTTTCTATAAAAATATATTTATGTGCTCACAGGAAAAAGGTTAGGTTGGTATGTAGGGGTGATTTTAGATACACAATTCAATTACAGATTTGTTTATGAAGTTAGAAGGCATCTTAGCTTTTATCATTTGCAAATTTTTCTTCATAAAAAAAGAACACCCTGTGACAAAGATTTATAAGCACTTTATAGATAAGAGAGTTTGAAGCAAAGTTGTTAAACAACTTCCCTAAGGTTTATGTACAAACTTCAGTGCTGGAACCAGGAAGAGAACTTGTACTTTCCTGACCCATGGGCCCCCTTGCACAAACTGATCCCCATCTACAATCCTTGAAGTTATATACAATCTATGACAATAAATAATGCTTTGAGTAGACTCCAGAAAGTTATTGCCAAACTGGTTAAGAAAAAATAAAAGGTCATAAATATTTGCTGCTGTTTATCACTTGGTGGGATTTTTGCAAATAATTATTGCCCATTTATACCCACAACTGAACATCATAGATTCTGTTATTTCTGAGAGGAAAGAATAAAATCACTTTTAAACTTTATAAAGTACATGAATAATATAACTTCATGTTTAAAATAAAATAAAGCCACAGACTATTCCTGCTATGCTGGCAATTCTCAGTAGATGTTAAATAGTATTGAGGAAAGGGACCAAAGAGTAAAAGAAAAGTTAATCATAATCCAGTGTTGTTTTTCATGCCCATAAATTTCAACCATTCTGAAACTATGACTAGAAAACCCTTGTTTACCAGGCAGCTAAAGGAGAACAATGAAGTCTACAAAAATCAAATGTTTCAGTGATTGTGTTAACTTCTAACTTAGAGATGATTAAATTTATAAAGAATCTAGATTTTACAATCTAATTTTTGGAAACAGTTTCTAACTTGCATGACCTTCTTAAGAACATTGTTTGACTTCTGACAAAGATGAGGAAGTAGAATAATAGTAAAATTAAACCCAAAAGTCCCCACCTTCATCTCTTCAGTAGCTGAGCATCACAAATTACTTCCAGGTATATGAGTATATGGTGATTCTTCTTCCAGAAAAGTTGTGTCTTAGAAATCAGACAGAGATGGAGTTCAAATCGCACTGATACATGCATGGATCCTTATACTCATGCAGGTGAAGGACGAAAATACCTTCCCTCTACTCTACTTACTTCCTGGACTGTGGGCAAACTCTGAGCCCATGGAGTGTGTATTGAACTAAGAAATACTTTTGCTGCCTATGCATTTTAGATGACACATAAGGTTCAAAGTAAGATCTGTGAATTAATTTCATAATCATAGTTAATAATTTCAGCAGAAGGTTACAAACTGCTTCCATGAAATGAAAAGTTAAATACTAACTGATATGTATGCATAGTTCTTCATACCATTTCTAAAATATTTTCATTTGCCCTTTTGAAAGGACTAGTAACTCACATGCCAGGAAATAAATTCTATGAATCTACAGCAACTTTTACAAATGGAAAATATAAAAAAGAAAAAATTGCTATAAATACAATTAAAGTATGATACAGATAAACATATGCATAGGAATTGCTATTAGAAACAGATTTCTTTATTACAACTGGAGTAGACGTACACTCAATAACACAAACATTTTGAAAAATATGAAAACATTTCCCTCAATATTTATATGACATTTTATTTTGATACTGTTCAATAAAAGCAATATAAGAACAAAATCCAAATGCTTTATACAGTCTTCAATTTTGTAACCTTCTGTTACTATTCAAAGCCACAGAATGATGAACTGGAGCTGCACAGTTATACCTACTGGTGATTTTTTTCTCACACTTCAAAATAAAACATCTATATTTTAAATTGAGTAAATATCAACATCCTATGTACAATGCATTCATGAAATATATGTGAGTACACCATCATATAAACATACAAAGAAATAAAACCAGTGAATTTAGAAAGGAAGATATTAAATACATAAACCTATTAGAATCCAACCATTGGCACTTTTTCCTGTCCTTCATAAAATCATGCTTTGACCACCACTTCCTTTGTAACTTGTGTTAATCAAAGGAAAAAAAAAAAGAAGAAGTTTGTTATGGGTGTTATAACTGATGAAAATTAAAAATTCATATTGCAATCAAAAAAGCGATAACTCCATTTAAACATTAGTATCTCTGGGCAATTAGTTAGGAATTCAATAAATATTGGTTGATTGTTTACCTAAGTCTTTTACTAAAAAAAATTAAATAATAAATTTATACTGTATATATTCAATGCACTGTTTTAATGAGACATTCACATTCCTTTTTACATTTTAAGTAGCCAGTTTGCTTACAATCTTTTAACCTGTAGTGAAGCAGTCACTAAAACTGTTCAGAGACTGAATACAAATGTGCATACAGAGATAAACCCACAGCATAGCAACTTCTACGCAAACACACTGCGTAGTAACACCAGGCAGATACGGAACACGCCAAATGGGTACTTTGGATTTAGAGGTGTGTCTAAATACAGGATTTGTTTTGTATTCTGCACTTGGAGCGCCTGAAAACAAAAACAAAAACAAAACATAGGCTGGATATGGTTGCTGTTTTAGTTTTTTAAATCAGTGCTACTGTCAACATAATCCCAGGATATCACATTCTGGATACAATCTGCCAACATGTTTCTATTACTATATGAAAGTTCTTGCTCCCTTGAACAGATAAATATGAAAAGTTGGGGTGAGCCATCAATGTTGTGTGCATGTGTTGTGTTTATGCCCGGAGTGGAAATGTTGCTGTGGAACTCCCGTTGCTTTCAACAGATCCCTTCTCCTTTGATCCAGCATAAGCACCAATAAAGGATCCATCTTCACTGAAAAGCCCATGGTCTCCGTCTCCGTACTGGACTAAGCTGTCAGCACTTTCTGTAGGTTGCATATTCCTATTGAGGGAGCGAAGGCTTCCTTTGAGAGGCTTTTCATCACTATCACTAGAAAACAAGTAAAAACAATAGTCTAACAAAATTTTGTATTTATATTCACATAAAGCATTCTTAAATACTAATAGATTTTATAATTTTCAGGACATTAGTATCTGCATGGAAGATACTAGAACTCAAATGACATTTCCACAAATGAGTGTTTAAAAGGTCACAACCTATTTGCATCATTTTGAATGATAGATAAATGATTTTCTACTAATCACAATATTTTCGTTTCTCTTTAAAATCAGGAGATTTTTGGAAGTATGTGGCAATGGTAAATGTTTGTGTGTTTCTGACATTCATACGTTGAATTCCTAAGCCCTGATGAAACAGCAATAAGTAGTAAGGCCTTTGGGAGATAATTAGCCATGAGAGTGAATATCTCATGAATGGGATTAATACCTTAATAAATGAGGCCCCAGAGAGCTATGCAGCCCCTACCACCCTGTGGGGTAGAAGGAGAAAGTGCCATCTGTGAACAAGAAACCTGACTCTCACTAGACACTGAATCTGCCTTGACTTCATAATTTCCATTCTCCAGAACTGTGAGAAATAATTTTTTGTTACTTACCAAGTATGTAGTTTATGGTATTTTGTAGTAGCAGAATGAATAGACTGAGACAGAAGATAAATATTATTTCCCTTACTTCATGAATTTTAGGAGCTCCTCAGCCCCAAGTTATAATTTTCTGTTTTTATTTTTGATAGATTTTTCCTACATTCTTCCAAAATTTCTTTTGTCTAGGGCAAGCAATCAAATTCTGTTGCTTGCAAAGAACTCTGTTTAACAGCATTACCAAACCCAGATTTCTACATGTGTACTATGTTTCTCGTGTCAATTTTACTCTTCAAGAAAAACAAATTTGAGTTAGAAATGCACCTATAAAATGATACACTCATAAATTTATGACCAAGACTTTAAAAATTACCAAATAGTATTATAAATTTATCTACCAAATAAAATGATTTTTATAAAATCTGTAAAAAGAATGATTTGGAAAAAAATTAAAAGATGTAGAGCATTCAGTAATTTGTGATATTCACCAGTTCTGTTCCATTTATATCCAGCCTCACCTTTCTGAGAAAATAGTGTTTTCTTCCTACTCTAAGTTATGTATGACTAAGTGGCTTGTTTTGGCCAAAGAAAAGTGAGCCCAAGTGTCATTTCAAGTGGGAGATTTAGAGACAGCATTTTATTTCTTGTGTTTGGTTTCTACAGCTGTGGTGACCCCAATTCTCATGCAGCACCTGATGCTTGTAAGTGAATAATTGATCACAGCAGTGTGTATTGGACACACAACTTGAGAATACTTGGAAATGTTTTTGACAACAGCACAGTCCAAGCTGTGCTGAAGATAGAATGATTTGCTTCAGAATTAGGATGTTACATTCCAAAAACAAAACAAAACAAAACAAAACAAAACAAAACAAAACAAAACAAAACATGAGACATCGACTTAGGGGTCATGCAACCAGTAATGACAAAATAAGGAAGAAAATATTACAAGAAGCTGCAGGGTTGTGAATTCATGCAATTTACAGTCACAGCATCTAGAAAACTGTCTCTTGAGAAAACTTGGATAAAATTTTGCTGGTGAATGTGTAGTTTTGGAACAAGAAATTGGAAAATATATTAACTACTATGAAAGGATGTCCTAAAATAATGCAGGAGACAATGTTACTTATGTTTTTAAAGAAGTAGCAGAGTATGGGGAAATGAGTTTTTCACACAAGGCACTGATTTAGTTTTATTCAGGAATTTGTTTCCTATAAACCTAAACTAACGTTGTCTTTGAAAGCATTTTGGGCAACTGTCAGTGGTCCTAAATGGTTCCTGCCTTGTGTAATTCGCATCTTTATATAGTCCCACCTCCTTTATCATGTGTTTAACTTACTGACTCCTATAGGACACAAGAAAAGTGATAGGTGTCACTTTCAACATGAACTTACAAAAGGACAATGGCTTGTAACTACCATGGATTTTCAGAAGAAAGCCAGCTACCATATGGCAAGTTGCCCTATGGAGAGATTCATCCTGTATGGAATTAAGAATGATCTTTGGCCTGTGAAGACTGATTTCCTTACTTCTACAGTCTGTGTGGAACTGAATCCACAGGAATGGACTAGGAGATGGATCTAAGCCCTTGGATGGGAACAGAGTCCTGGTCAATAGCCTGTCGCCACACTCTGAGCAACCCTCAGCCTTAGGAGCACCACCGGCAAGCTGTGCCCAGACTTCTGACTCATGAACTCTGACATAAGCATTTACAGTTTATACCATAAGACATCGGGAAAAATTGTCATGAAGCAACTGATAACTATTATAACAACAATATGAATAATCTATAAAGGTCAAAAATACAATTTCTGTCTCTCTCTTTTATTGTAGAAAGAATTTGAAGTCATTCATGAAGAAATAGAAAAACAAAAACAGAGTGCTAAGTAGAAGAAATAACAAATATAGATTAAGAAGAGATATGATGAGATGCAAATATGTATCAATTATCTCAGGATAGCCAATCAGAATACCCAGTATCCTTGGTTACAGTGATGGTCACAGCAATGAAACAATGAGAACAAATCAGATTTCTTATTTGATATGCATTCTGGTATCATGTTACTATAAACTTATATGAACTGGTGACTTGCAATGAATCTCTTGGCCACAAATACAAAAGAAACTTGATTAAAATATGATGACAGCTGGGGGTTTAGCTCAGCAGCACAAGCGCCTGCCTGGCAAGCATGAGGTCATAAGTTTGATCCTTGGTACCCAAAAAAAAAAAAAATGGTGAATACAAATTAAAAAAACTAAGAAATGGAGTGAAAGAATGCAGAGAAATATAACCTGAAAATGAGATATTTTATCATTTCTTCAAGAGCTACATACCTTATACTTGACCTATTGGTCGTTCTCCCATCTGAAGCACCCTTTTTATACTCATAAATTTGATGTTCTGCAATTTTAGAGCCTGGTTTATTTCCTTTTGGATGATTGTATTTACAGAATTCCTTCCAGACAGAAGTAGTTGTTCCCTTTTTAGTGTTGTTCATTAATTACAGTCATTTGAATGTATATATTTTTTTCCTCCACAGATTAGGTTCACGTAGAGGATTGAGTTTGTGAACTTTTCACCATGGCAGGTACACACAGAAGACTTGCCATATTTTTCTGGGATGTAAACTAAATGGAATGCAAATTCATAATGGTTTCAAGATATTTTAACTACTTTACATCACGTAAATGAATGACTTCTGTTACACATAGAACTTTAAGAATCCTGACACACATAATTACACCAACTGTGAGTAACACATTCATCCTGTACATAGAAATTTGGTTCCTATTACAGATGTAAACCCTATTTATGCAAAGTATTCATAATAAAGCTTTACAATATAGTTTCTTAACTATTATTTCAATAATAAACACTTTTTTGTCCATTTAACAAAGCTGATGCATATCTATTTTGATCCATTTTAAAAGGGAAAGCTACATTTACCTGTATTCACCAAAAGTTTCATCTTTAGCTGACTGAACTTCTGGATCTGGGTGCAAATCTTCCTTTTCTTTTACTATAAAAAATGGAAAGTTATACATAGACTTTTCAAAGAGATTTTTAGCAGTGTTGTTAAAAACCATGGCATTGCTCAACATTTTTTGATAGCAGTGGTGCAAGTTTTCTTGTGGCTAAATTTGCATTAGTTTCCTCTTTGTTTAAATGGATAAGAAAACTCTAGGCTCTAATTTATCATTAAGTTTGCAGCATGTAGCAGATCTTCATGTGACTACTTTTTATTGTACAGGCAATAAGTCTTATTAAAAGAGTTCATTTTTATAGCTTTCTTGATGATGGCCAAATTGCTCAATATTGTTGTAAATAAGTTATCATATTAGATCTATGTCATTAAACTAACATGAATGATAAGAATCCATCCTTTAATTATTCTACAGCATTATTTTACTCAAAGTTGTATCAATAAAGAGAATAAAGAATATTATGCCTGTAGTAATATTTTAAATTTTTTTTTATTCTAAATAATAGGATAAAAATCACAGCTCTTGCTTCCTTTCTCAGAAAACTCAAATAAACTAAACCATGTGGCACTTCTCACTGTTACTTACTAGGAGATTTGCTTAGTTACCCAGTAATATGAAAGAGTGTTTTATTTTTTATTTAAGGATATGATTTGATGGTGTTCTTTAGAAAATGGATGGGTCCATACTTCACAAATGGTTATTAGTTGAGGATACTCAAAGAGGCGTGCTCAGTTTTTTTAAATGGTTTATCTTGAGTATTTATTAGTTATTGTGAAATAACACATAACAATTCATACATTACAGGAAAAAAAATAAAGTGTATAACTGAATAAATTATCCATAAAACTATGAAAAATCTTAGGAATCATGCATTCGATGCCTCTATGTACATGATGTAGTCCCAATAAATACTTGCTTGATGAATCTCAAATTAATAAAAAATTCACTAATCTGAATGTCATCAAACTCTTAGAAGTAGCATCTAAATAAATTTTTCTCTTTACATACAAGCACTGTGAATACTAAGGAAAAATTATATATGTAGATATACGTGTATATACCTAGATATGTCTGAGACAGACAAAACAAATTTGGAAGTTAAATTTAATTAAAATAAAAGTATTAACAACTAGGGTTTTTTGTATTTTATTTATTCATATATGTATATTTATTTACTTACTTATATTTAATATACCATTAATTTGAGAGGTAGTATGGGTCACAAGTGCTGTGAAAATGAATAAATCCATTGTTGCTATGGTTGAAAAGTGGAGACAGTACTAACAGAGTATATTGGTAAAAAATCCCAAGTCTTCTATGTCTATAGAAGCATGCTATAGATGGTTCTTTTCTTTTCAAAACATTAAAATATGTGCCATCAAAGAATAAATTTCAGTATCTTTAATATTTTAAGGATAGAAAATAGAAATTTAGAAGAATTGTAAACTCTGTTCCAGTGTGTCTTAAGTACTAGAAATGAGAAAACAAGCATTCACTTCAAGAAAATGTAGATCAGTGATGGGGAACTTATGACATGCATGTTACTGCATTTTTCTTTTAAAGGCAAAAGATTTTAATGTATGAGCTATTTTTCTAAGCGAAAACCTCAGTATTCAGATTCAATTGCAGTGTTGGTACTTTGTGATAAATAAATGAGTTTCAAGTTGCAGTTTGGACACGTGGTCTCAAAAGGTTCTTCACTACTGTTATAGATCATCTATATCCCCTTTAACAAGTTAACAATAATATTTTGCCTCCAGATTATTATATATCTGAATTGCTAATATAAAATTAGCTTTAGTGTGCAATTTAATAAATGTAAGGATGCATTGAAGAACCCTTCTTGAAATTACTATTTCATAAGTTGGATATCATAGTAATATACTTTTACCTGAATACTTTCCACCTTTGTTCCTCTTCACAAAGCAAACAGTTAACAATATTAGTGTGAGAAGTGCAATTGCACACATCAATCCAATAAACCAGCCTTGAGTGGAGATGTCATCATATAAACCAGCATATTCTGTTGTATAAAGAGAAGTCACAACATTGAATACTAGAAAGTCTTTGGTATTATATTATTTTGGGAAAGTCAGACATTATTATCAAGCAAACAAAATAGCATCAATTTTATTTCTCGTCTTAATGCTCCTAGAGGAAAAGTAATCTGAAGGATACTTTATCAGGGGAACGCTAGGAATTCATTTGTCCTTTATTAAGAAAGGACCTTCAAGTTGCAGTGGATTCTGAGTATGAGAACCAAAGGGTTAGAGAAGGGAAGTGGTATCAAGTACAGAGCAGCAGGGAGCAAGCGAAAGCACAAGCTGCCTTGGTTATGCATAGATCACCATGGTGCCTTTGTGTTTTTCTTTTTTTCTATGTCTTTTTTTTTTTTTTTTTTTGGTACTGGGGATTGAACTCACAATTTCTTGCCTGCCAGGCAGGTGCTTACACCACTGAGCTAAATCTCTGGCCCTATATTTTGAGACAGGGTCTCACTACACAGGTCAGGTTTGGCCTTGAACTCACTTTCTAACCCAGGCTGGTCTCGAACTCACAATGATCCTCCTGCTTCAGCCTCCCGAGTACTGGAATTAAAGGCTTGCAGGAGCACACCTGGCTGTTGTGTTTTTCAATTGTATGGTTTTTCTTGTGTTAGCTTTTGTTATTAACACATGTTAATTAGCAGATATATTTTTAGGCAATTATTCTAGTAAAATCACTATGAGATAAGTTCTACATTATAAAACATTTTTCATTTTGATAATTTTAAAATTCTTTCCTAAAAATGTTGAAACTATGGTGTAGATAGCTAATATGCTCAATATTTTTACCTCTAATATAGGATGTATATAAAATTAATCTACAGAACACAGATGTATTATCTAAGACTACCCCAAATACAATCTTGTTTCTCACCTCTCCCTCTTGTCTCAATTACATCTTGAAAAATGCTATCGTTATCACCCCAATTCTTAGTCATTAGGCGAACTATATGTTCCGCTCCCGGCTCAAATACCTCTACTGGGTGAATCTTTTGAGTAAGATTTACTCCTTCTGATATCTTCCTGATACCTTTACCTAAGAAAGGTACACAGTTAAATCATATGAATTGTAATTATTGAAAGGCAGGTCATGAAAAGTTAAGAAAAATATTTTATTTGACATGAAAAAAATCATTTCTGCATTTTAATAGTTCCTGAATTATCAGGAGATCAAGATATCATTTCAAGGTTTTCTCTTTTAATATGCTTAAAATGAGTAAATGAAATGACTTCAATTCATGGCCACTTAAGATGTGAATGAAGTGTTACTATAAATCTGCCTGGACACATGAATGGTTTGAAACCAGACACAGACTTTTAAAAAATTAAACATTATAATTTTTGTAATTTGGAATTTCATATAAGTAATAAGAAACTGGATATGGCCTTTTTGGCTTATAATGTATGATAGCATAATTTTAACCAAATATATATTAATATTAGTATATATTAAAGAAGTATATATTACATATATGTATTTTGCCTTGACCATCTCAATAAACTCTATGGAATAACATCATGATACGGTCACATAATAAGCATTTTAAATTTGTGAAAACTTCAAATATATAAAATGCAGGTTTATAGCTACATTTAAATGGAATGATTTCATTGACATTTTGAAAATGAAATTGATACTTTTCTAAAAATTTGTCAGAACAACAATATCACTGTAGAATTTTATATGACATATAAAAATGTTACCAAGTATGTATCAATTCTTGATCTTACAATAAATATGTAAATTATTTTTGTTCTGATTCATAAGTTTACCAGGAATAAACTCAATAAATAAAAACAGAAAAAAATAACAATTCATATATGAAATAAAATAAGTTCCTTACTGAGAATATAAGGACTTATAAAATTTTTAAGTGACTATATGGTAGCATAAGTACTTGGATATAAGTTTTTATCATAAAATAAATATTGATTGTATAGTTACTGAATAACAAAGGAGTTTCATTAAAAATGGCACCAGGGAAGAAATAAGTCCAGTTATATAGTTGAGCAAAGCCTTTAAGACTTATCACCATTGACATAGAATGCAATTAATTTTGACTTTGGAAAACAGAAGTATTAGTAAAATGTTAACCAGTGCAAGCTTTTGAAAAAAAGGAGAAAAGTAAGTGATTTATTCAAATCACCAATAACACAAAATAATACTTCTAATTAACTGTGCCCCTTCTCCCCTCTTGGACTGTTGAATGAGAATCTCCTGAAAGTTGAAGTAACAATCAGAGAACAGCCATAAAATAATATATGTGTGTTAAATTTCCCACTGTAAATAACAAATAATCTTGAAATGTGCTATCTAGGAAAAACAGAAGGATATACACAGTAATAGTAAATTTTAAATTGCATAAAAGTTTTAATTTCAGGAGTGCTTAGTAATATAAAAATGTATCTCCTCAGTGGAAATATATTTTTTTCAAAGACGATGTTGAAATCCAGTGGCAAAAGATAACACAAATATTTTCCTGCAAATATGGCAAGTTATATCTATAGAAATCAGTGTCAACTGGGGAAAGGGGTGGTAGCTGGATTACTGAAAATGCAGATTCCTGAAAAAGAACACAAACACACTAGTAAGGAACATTTTAAATTACTGAGAAGACAATGAAGATATCTACTTTCAGACTCTCAAGCTTATTAGTTACATCTGCAGTTTGCATAAAAGATGAAGCATTAGTTACATATTACACAAATATTTCAATCTGCTGAAATATAGTATGTCTAGTTTTAATGCATCCAGGTGCCAGTTTTTTCAACCTCTACACTGAAACATGTAGTATTAGTAAGGTAATTTTATGAATATCTTGTTCTCATATCCTTCAGTTGGCAAGATTGGGACCAGCATTTTTCAGAAATATTGTGGTCTTTCTTCTATTGAGATCAACACAGCTCTGGGCCTTCAAATCTGTTTATAATAAACAAGGAAGTTACATACTTGGATGACTACTCTTCTGACTTCTCTAAACTGAATACTCAATGTCCAGTCATATGGGTGAAAACCCTTTAAAAGTAATAACCTTTAGTTACCAGAAAGTTTTCAATTACCTTTTTGAAGCCTTACTCTCATGATTAGATAAATGAGCTCCTCCTTTCACTTGGTGTCCGATTTATCCTTGAAAAGAATTTAACGGTTTTCTGGGATGTTAACTGAACCTACATACTGTTCTCCCAGAAAGGAATTTAAATATCAAAAGAGCCTGGGTAGGAAATGAAGTCTTTGTTATGTAGATACAGTAGGAACAGTGAGAGCGTAGAACAAACTGACTGCAAACATCAGAATAATAATTCATGGGCAAAAGTATTTATTTTCAAACAGCTATTCCAATGTAAATCTGTAATTACAGACGATGTAACTGTCATCTTTACTATTTTTTCCTATTCTTGCTATTTCTTCCATTGATTCTATTATTTTTCTATGGTACTATATGTAAGTGCACTCAAAACATAATATTTTCCATTTAATCATGATGCATAAATGATTCTATCTCCCTTCTTGCTAATTTCCATTTCCTTCTTCTCTCACCCCAAACCCTTCTATGTCTGACCACCCAGAAACTTCTAAACTCTCTCCTATTGAATTCATGTATGTTAGCTCTTCTCTTCCACTTCCTTTTTAAAATTCTGACTTGTTATTTCTTTGTTGATACATTATGGAATTATAGAAAGCTTAGCAAGAACACTGTTAAAATCATAACTGGAGAAATAATTTGGGAAGGAAAATGACTATAAGGTAGGACAAATCACAAAAGTGTAACTGAATTAGGAGAGTGGTACTGCAAGTGAAACCATAGATTCATAAACTGTTTCCAAGGACATTATTTGGCATTAACCCACAGACAGTAAAATAAAACTGGCATATGAATCAATACACACATGAGTTAAGGCAGGAAAATGAGATAGAAGAGATATGTGCTGTGAAATGTCTATCAAGATTAAAGACAAATCTTTTTCTTCATGGAAACATTTCCCAAAGAAAAGTATCTCCCTACTAACATTTTGAATTGCTTTATGCCTTATGTTGCCCTACTGCAATTAAGTAGAATTATGGTTCCTAACCCTGTATATACTAAATTGTGGCTGGTATAATATTGTTCAGAAACCCACAGATTTAACCAACACAAATTTTACAAACAAGTTTAATAAATTTTGTACCTGTGTCAGTGGAAAATAGAAGGTCAGACAGATTTGAATCACAATCATTTCTACTTTACAGTCAGTAGCCTGGAGAATTCCTTTCAAGACAGTTGTTTAAAACATGCAGACAGCTCAAGTACTTACTCCCTTCTCCTAATGTGGCACTTTCCTCGGTGGCTGGTTTCCCACAGCCTTTTGAAGTACAAGCCCTCAAGTAGAACTTGTACTTGGTAGTTGCACTGAGGTTTGAGAGATGCCAACTGGATTTCCATGGAGTTGTAATATTGATTTCATTTAACTCTCCAATCTCACTTGTGTCATTTACTAAAGAAATAAATATTGAACAATGATGTCTCAAGTTTCATAGTATCTAATTTAAAGTTATATTGCCTTTTAGTTTTTCTCTACTTGTGCTTGTGTAATGCAAAGAATCGTCTTATTTAAGTCATTTAATCCTCTGACACAGATGCAAATACTATGGCCATATCACACATGAGAAAACTGAAACCTATCAAGAATAAACACTTTGCCCAGATTATCTAGAGTCATTAAATGGCAAGCTTAGATTTGAGTAATCCATGGTATTTTGATTTTAGGGACTACATTTTGAATCATTATGTCACACTGGAGACAAAGACCTTCATAACAAAAATGATGGACTTTTATTTTCATTCTATACTTAAATTAACTACTTTATCATCTTCTGGAGGAATAATATGAATGATTTGTTTTGTATGGTTTCTAGTTTAAATGTGATAAATAAGTACAGATGCTCCTTGAATTACAAAGACATTACATCCTGATAAATCACTCATTAGTCAAAAATATTGTAAATCAAGAAATCGTGTTCAAACCCACTGGTCATTCAAGAGATGCAAATTAACACAACACTGAGATTTCACCTCACCTCATAAAGAATGGCTATTATCAAGAAATCAACCAGTAACAAATGCTGGAAGGGCTGTGGGGAAAAAAGAACCTTTTTCCACTGCTAGTAGGAGTGCAGACTGGTGTAAACACTCTGGAAATAAGTGTGGAGATTGCTCAGAAAGCTAGGTTTAGAGGTTCCGTTTGACTCAGTTATTCCTCTTCTGGGTATCTTCCCAGAAGAGTTCAAAACATTGCACCACAGTGATATATATACACCTATGTGTATAACAATGTAATTTGTAATAGGTACATCTTGGAAACAACCTAAATGCACATCAACCAAAGAGTGGATAAAACAGATGCGGTATTTTTATATAATAGAGTACTACTCTATTATGTAAAATACAAGGATAATTTTGAGACTTTATAGGTTAATGGATACAACTAGAGAGCACACTCATAAGTGAAATAAATCAAACTGTCATGAGTAAACATCATATTGTCTTCCTTGTGTGAGAAGCTGAAAGAAATAATATATGTACATACGTATACATATCTTTTACTTATATATTTTATATATTTTTTATTTATATACCATATATATATAAGATAGCTAAAATAGTTATACTACTAATTTCTCTTAGTTCTTTGAAAAGAAAGGTTTGTGTTAATAGCATTTGGAAAATTAAATGTAGATATCTTGTACACTGAGTAACTAATTTAAAGATAAAAATACACAATGTATTAACCATTCTTACCCTCTCATTAGCATGTTTTGAAATGTTGTCTTATTTTTTCTCTTTAAAATAAAATTAAAAGAATAAAAAATTAAGCATTTAATGTGCTCATTTTGGCATCACATATACTAAGAAAGCATTTAATATACCTAACCTTCTGAGTATCATTACTTAGCAACACAGTGCACTGCAGAGTATCAGTGTAGCTGACAGGAGCTGCTGCTTGGTGCCTCTGTCCAGCATGAATCATTAGTATAGGGAAAGATCAAACTTGGGATACACTATTTACTGCATGCTTTCTCAGCATTATAAAGTCAAACCATCATTAAGTGAGAACCATTTATACTCTATATAGAACTAATAAACTGATGAGCTAATGAAATATTTTTAAATATCCACTGCATTGTAAGCATTGCACAAAGGGTTGAGGGACAAAAATCTTGTTAGGTAGTTTGCTTTAAATAATTTGTATATGAGTATAACATTCTATAAGACTACTAAAAGTACAGTCCAAGTGATGAACTGATGCATCCAAGTCATGCAGCTGTTAATCATCAAAATGTTAATTCAAAAACTATTACAATCAATATAAGTATCCAAGAAAATACGCAGAGAACTGTCATCTAGATAACCAGCAGTGATTAAGAACATGTAACAGCAACAACAAAAAAGCTAAATTACTTGAAAAAAGTGTCAACATTTAATGCGAATAGAGAAATATGTAAGCATCACAGTCACAGTATTTAAAAATACACATAACAAGCAGTATAATCATCATAATAGTTAAAATTTTGTTTTCTTCTATGTTCTAAAAACTTGCTTTTAAAATACATTTAAGCCTTACATTCAGATCAATATGAAGATTGGAATTGAAACAATGTTGATATTTTATTGTTAGGAAAAAGATAAGACACCTCTTTATTAAACAAATTGATATTAAAATACCTTCAGGACTTCCTGGAAAATGGCGGACCAGTGAACACCATGATAGAGGGACTCCCTGAAAGATACCATCCAAATGCTGGAATATAATAACAGAGAGAAGGAAAAAAAAGAGGAAGATGGGTCCTCTGGACCCAAGAAGAACCTAAAATGAGAATTGAAGTGCACAGAAAGAGTAAAAAAAGAAGTAACCAAACAAAGGTGGAGGCTGGTAGCACCTCTGACCAGAGCCAAACCCAATTAGTGGTGGGGAGTGTCCTGGGAAAGAGCAATTAAAGTGCTGCGACTGATTTAAGTGCTGTGACCATGGTAGCAATGGTGGAGGCGGCGATTGATCTTGGAGCAAGGTGGACTGGAGTAGGTGAGTGGGTGAGCACAGTGGGTCCCAGCCCCCCAACCCCCACCCCTGCGAGGGAGAGCGAGGGACTGGCATCCATCTTGAGACTGGAACTGCACCTAATTGGGCACAGTCACAAAGAAATTGCTCCGACTGAGCCCCGGAGGGTCCCCGCTAGTGACTGGCTAGGTCTGGAGACCAAGGCTGCATGCACGCCCTAGGGGTGGCAGGGGAAGTTTCACGGACAACCGGCATAGGTTCCCAAGCAGCAGCCCCGCCCCCACACACTGTACCAGACATCCGCTGAGCAGAGACCGACTGGGGAAAGGCAGTGGACCAACACGGTCTCACTCCAGAGAAACCACAAGACTCCTAAAAAACCCAGGAAAATGCCAAGACAGAAAGGTAGAGGATGCTCTCTGGCCTCTGATTCAAGCAGAGCAAATCCAGGAGAAGTAAATGCAGAAGAGGTTGGGAGCCCAACAAGGAGCAAAACAAAAAAGAGTTAGAATATATGAAACAGATTCAGAGAGACTACCAGGAAATCAAAGACTCCAATGAAAGTTGGCAGAACCACCTGAAGGAAACTAAAGATAGACTTTCAAACCTGGAAGACAGGCTTGAAGCCTGGGATCGAGAAAGGAAAGATCTCCTAAAAATAATAAGAAACCTGGAAGCAGCAGTGCAACGGCTGCAAGACAACCCAAGGAAATATAATTTACAAATAAAAGGTGTGAATGAAAAAGCAGGGGTCAGTACAGATCAACTTAAAAGCCTATTTACAATCCCAGCACTCGGGAGGCTGAGGTAGGCGGAGCGTTGTGAGTTCGAGGCCGGCTTGGGCTACAACGCGAGTGCAAGGCCGGCCTGAGCTACATAGTGCGACCCTGCCTCAAAAGACCAGGGCCGGCAGTTTGGCTCAGTACCTTAAGCGCCTGCCCTGGCAGGCGCGAGGTTGTGAGTTCAATCCCCGGTTCTGCAAAAAAAAAAAAAAAAAAAAGCCTATTTACAGAAATAATTTCAGAAAACTTTCCAAGCATGGGAACAGGAAGAGACTTTCAGATAAGTGAAGCATATAGAACTTCAGCTAAACATGACCAAAATATGCCTGCACCCAGACATATAATAATCAAGATTTCAGAAATTCAACACAAAAACAAAATATTAAAAGCTATTAGAGAAAAAGAGACAGATTACCTACAAAGGAAGGCCCATCAGAATCACGACAGACTTCTCAACACAAACCATCAGGTCAAGAAGAGCTTGGAATGAAGTATTTCAAGTCCTAAAGGAAAATAACTTCCAACCCAGATTGATGTACCCTGCAAAATTATCTTTCAAAATCAACGGAGAAACAAGATACTTCCAAGACAAAGAACAACTAAAGGAATTTATGACAACTGAGCCAACCCTACAAAGAATACTGAAGGACATTCTAGAGAGAGATAAATGTCCCCAGCTCCAGAAACAGCGACAGAGGGATATCACCGACCAGGGCAGACAAATGAATAACCCATCATCGGGATTTGAGTCCAGTATTGTTTTCAATGAGCTGTTTAGTTTAATCTTATTCTACCTTGACCTGCTTAACTTTATTATATATGATGACAAAGACAGCTAATTAAAGATAACAAAATTTATTAGGGTAGCCTTTGATGATATTCAGTCACCTTGTTTCAAAACCAAGTATTGCTTTCACTGTTCTGTTTTGAGGGATTTTAACCTATCTTTGTTTGTATTACAACAGATGATACAGGCAACTGACTAGAAGATAATGTAAGGCATTATAGAAATCAATGTTGCATTACTATGTATTGCTTCTATTATTTTATTTGTTATTGGTTTTATTCAGTACTATTTTGTTCGACTATATTAGGCCAATTGGTAAGGGCAATTATTTTGAAGACAATAAGAGGTATTACAAGGGGAAGCAAGGAAGGAAGGAAGGGAAAAGGAAAAAGGCATAGGTTTATATGAGGGTATACATAAGATAGTTTGAAAGACTATATTACTAAATGAATTAACTGGTGAGAGAGAACAGTTGATACTCATGATTAGATCAATCTTACATGTCTTTATCTGTCAATCTGAACAACCCCCTTGAAGATAACGTTATACAATGTTACAACTACTGTAAAATTCCAATCATCTCATTTCGTAAACCTATAATGTTACAGTATCGGATATGTTGTTGCTGTTTGTTGATCCCTTTAGTTTTTTGTTTCTCTTCTTTATGACCATTCTTTTATTCTTTATTGGTTTCATTCTGAACTATCTTGCTTGATTATATTAGACCTGATGATTTGGGCAGTTATCTTAATGATAACAAGAGGTATTCTAAGGGGAAAGGAGGTAGGAAGGAAGGGAAAAGGAAAAAGACATAAAATTATAAACAGGTATACATAGGACAGTTAAAATGACTATATTACTAAATGCATTAGCTATTAAAAAAGTTAATACTCATGATTTGATAAATTTTGCATGTCTATATCTGTCAATCTGAACAACTCCTATGAAGGTAACGATATGCAATATTGTAACTACTGCCAAATTTCATCCATTTCATTGTGTAAACCTACAGTGTTATTGTATCAGATTTGTTGTTGTTGTCTGTCTTTTTTGCTTTTTGTTTCTACCTTCTGTGTCCATTTTCTCTTAAATAAAATATATATATATAAATAAAAAATAAAATAAAATAAAATGACTTCAAATATGTCATTTCTTTATGCATTTTGAAAAACTGGTTCATGAAAAGTGCAAGCAGACTAACCTGCTTTGCATCTTTACTGGACAATTACTTCCTGAGAGCCTAAATAAGTGCATACACCCTATACGCCACAATTTCTCCTTCCATGAAATTGTGACAGTATTGTTTTATATTTTAATGAAATGATGCAGGGAGAGTACATGGTTCTGACTTGACTGCACAACAAGCACTCAAAAATACTAAATTGCCACTTTCATTGGCCTTATGCTACATCTAGTAAAATGCATGCCAATTCAGCACAGATCATCAGAAACTAAAGCTAACCTGTAACCCTGTCCTGGTTGATTTTCAGGTGATGTCCCATCACAGTATCAGGTCAATGATTCAATTGTGTTTTGCAAGCAGAAGATCCTGATTCTCTGTAGTCCAAGTATTTTGCTACTTAGAAATTTATGTACTGAAATTCTAAAAGTGTTCATCATTGGGCTATTACTAAAATTTTTGTGGTCTCAGTCACCTAATTTCTATTTGGAGATGATGCTATGTTTGAACATTATTAAAGTAGAAGGTTCTATGATTTAAAATGATCTATTTTTTGTTTAAACACTAATCCAATGGCACAGAAGCACATAGAAAGTGATTATTCTAAGCAATAGAGTAAAGACCGGTCTTCAGTTCTCTTGAGATTATCTGCTTGAACTGGTGAGATAGTAGAGTATTCTACTAGCACAAGTGTATTTAGGTTGGGATTATAATCACGAATCTGAAACCAAAGAGGCAGCATAGTTTGGTAGTTACATGTACTTTGAATAGCCTCTATATGACTGGCTAAAGCTACTTCTTGGAATATGCCTTAATTCTCAAGGCTTCTTTGTATTTAAATACTAAATCTATTTTCTGGCATCCAATGATACATTGTTTTACTTCTAGAACAGATGTCAGCAAAATTTCCTGTATTGCCTTAGTTAAATATTTAGACTCTAAAGACAACATAGACCTTTTGCGATAAGAAAACAGCTATGGGAAATGTATAAGTAGGTGGAAATGACTATGTTCCAATAAACCTTGACTTATAATAATTGACAGGGGCCGAAACACAATTGTGCTATAACAAAGTATGATAGCCTATGAACTACAGACTTAAGTGATTTTTAGATCATTAATAAACATGAAAACTGTTCAACCAAAAATTAAAAACTAGTATATACCTTTAATTCAATTTTCTACTTACTTATCTGGTATTGTAATAGATACCCAGTTAAGTTTCCATTTAGTTTCATAGGTCGATTCCAGGATAAAGTGGCAGTGTCTTTATCAACTTTGATGACCTTGAGGAAACTTGGCTGTTCAGGTACTAGAAAACACAAAACCATGAATGAATACTCATACATTAGTAAATTTCTAAAGAAAACAAAAGTTCCATTGGATTACAAATTTTTATAGAAACTCATATGAAGTACATATTAACTATTAATAAGGAAGGAAATGTTTTGCATGACCACTGGATAATTTCCATTATTGGAATTATTCTTCACTATTATTCTCTCACCTCCTTCTGGTGTTTGAAATATGTAGGGTTCACTTTCTGGACCAGCTCCTTTTGAATTATAGGCTAAGACTGTTAAGTGAAATTCACTAAAAGCATCTAGGGAAGGAACCATCCCATAGTTTCTTTGTCCTGAAAATCTCAGAATGTTTACTTCTTTGGGATGTGTTCTTCCATCCAACAGACTTTTTGTTTTCCACCAATTTATCTGCAATGAAAATATAAGCCCTTTAGCATAGCAACCATGGTAGTAGATCTCTTTTTACTTCTTCTGAAAGCAGTTCATGTTCTCAGAGAAGAGATAAATTCAAAAATGAGAAGAAAAAATATGGTAAAAACCTGATATCCTTTCAGATGTCCATGTACTCTGTCCTTTGGAATTGTTGACCAGGTAACTTTAACTAATGTACTGTTTATAACATCCACACTAAGGACCATTGGTGCGGTATCAGGATCTGTTAAGGATGTAAGATTGATTAAATTTCAATAAACTCCAAACATGATTATGATGATTCTTTTCCAATGGTGATTTTTATAATGTTTAGTCTGGAAAAGCACTTCTGTGAAATCAATCCCAAATGACAATAAGAGCTTCTTATCACAGAGAATTTTCTCAACAAAAATGGACCCTTAGGAGAAGAAGATAGCCCATACCACATTGAAAAAGGAAGGAAGTTGTCAGATAGTTACAATGTAGGCAAGTATGCATGGAAATTTAAAACAATGTCCAGTAGAATATTCTGTGGGCATGTTGCTTTTGAAAGCAAGTGAGCTACAGGAGGAACGTAAATAAAAGTACTTGAAATTTTGGTTAATTAAATATTAATAATAATGGTTAATAGTAATTGAGCATATTCTGTGTGTCTAGCACTAACAACATAACCTAAGGGCAGCTCTATGAGACAGGTATCATTATCCCATTACACCAAGAAGTGTACACAGAACAATAGAACAAACACGAAATGCTTGTGATTCAAAGTTCACAATGAGTTCTGTGTCTTTAGATTTGAGTGAAAAAATTTGACCAGCAGATGAATAAGAAGTTATTTCTTATTCTTCGCCTTTTTTCTTGGATCAAAATATCACTCTACAGGACAGAAGAATAAAGAAAGTAACTCCTATTCTGTAAAAATACACAATACAGTGTATTCTCTTTTTCCAGCGATTGGAGCAGTTATTAGGCTATTAGTTTTTAATAATATGATCGTATCACCAATATTTCAAAATTTTATACTCAAACCTGGATCTGGGCCTCATTAGTATTAGGAAGTGAGGCCATCAAGTGAGGCCCCAGATGGCTGCAGGTGGCTTTGAGGATGTCCTTGAGCAGTATGAACAAATCTAACTGAAAACCTTGTAAACCTCATGACAACTCTGATGCTTAACTGAGAGTAGCAATAATTTCAAGTAGTACTTGATTTTCAAAACAGAAATTACTAGAGAACTGAGTGAAGTCAAGGCTTTCAAACTACTCAGTCAACACTCTGTACTGATCACCTGTCCTGCAGTGAACCCTACAGGAGAAAGCATGTATACATGTCTTTTATGTCCTACAGCTAATATATTCACTTCGCATGCAGTAGGTGCCCCAAAATGTTTATGGACTGGAATGCAATACACTTGAGGGAAATGTCTTCCAGGGCTTAAGGGTTTCAGATGTATCACTCACAGTCTTCTCCAGAGTACAGAACCACTGGTTGAGGCTCAGGTCCAGAGCCAAGCTGATTGATGGCTTGAACTTGGACATCGTAAGGAGCATAAACACTGGGCGTCATAACCCGCAAGGTGTGGTTGGTAACTGTTTCCTCTTCCCACTCCACCGGGGCTCCTTGTGGCTTCCAGCTCACTCTGTACTCCAGCCCTGGCCCATTCTGTTCCATGGATTTCAAAGGCTAAAAGAGAAGCCAAGACCATAAATACACTGAGAAAGGCACAGCAGGAAACCACTTTAATGTGGCATGAGAATGTCTCAAAGAGATCCTAAATACCCACTTAGGGATCAGAGATAGTTGTGAACACTTTTGTCACTCTGTAAATTTAAGCATGTTAATTACACCTCTACCGCTTTAGATCATGAATCATGCCCTTGTAGGTAAGAATGAGTTTGCATATATAAAATAATTTACAAATAAATTCCACAAGGGATTTTAGCTTTTATCTAAGCTTCCCACTATATCCTGTCTTTTCATTTCCAGAGAATTTGGCAGAATTGAAAAAGATATGGCCATGAGTTCTTAGGTTATAAATGGGAATTCCCTATAGCTTTTCAGGCGAACTACATGTGATTTCATCCTTTTCCATCTTTTTCTCTAAGAGGAGAGAGATAAAGTCAATATTCAACTTTGGAGAATACACGTTTATATATTTGTATGCCAGAAGCAGTAGTTCTTTTTTTATGATAAAGAAGTTTCCCAGCTCCATGACCACTGTATTTCTTCAAGGGAAAATGCTTCTCTCACCCTTGTTATTTTGCTAAATGGATTTGGTGAAAGGTGTTCTAGTATAAGAAACTGGTTATTTCTACTCTAGATTTTAATTAACAATACTTCAATGAAAAACTACAATTTGGACTGCCCATTTAATTTCACAAAGGAAATTTTATTTAAATGACTTACATTTTTAAAATGTTATGTTTTTAATAAAATTTGATTTGTAGATTGTTCATTTTTATTAGCACTTATATAAAGTTCATTTATATTAACCATAATTTCATCTGTGTATGTGTTTCAATAATGTCAGATAAAACAATCTTCAAGAATTGGCAATGCTACTTCACTCAGTGTATTCACTAAAATTCTTATTATGAGCATTGACTCAAATTCAATTGAAAACATCATGCTGTATCAGCAAGTAACTCTATATTCATTCCATGGTGAATATTTAAATTACCTGAGAGAATAAAATCAAAATGAATCAGAAACTTTCTGAGAATTTTTAAGGTCATTACTTATACTTGCATTTATTGAAAAGTTGTGTTCTGAGATAGTTCTTAGCATGAAACAGATATGAATCCACCAGAGACTTTCACATTTTCCAAATGAATTAGAATATGAGCTTTTAGCTCTGTATGAAGTCTGGAATTATAATTTCTTTCCATGTCTCTTGACAGCATATATATGCAAATAAAATTACTCAATTTATGTGTTTTGCTCCAAGGAAAATAGATAAACTTAATAAAGTACCCTGAGGAATTCTAAAATAAAATGTACCACTGTTATGAAAACTCTTTTAGCTATATTGTGAGATCTTCTTTTTTACCTGGGCCCCTGAAGAAACAGCAGGGGCATTTTTATTAGTCTTTGAGGCAACGGCTAACAGAACCTTAACAATTCTCAAACAAGCTCCATAACAAAGAACAAAGGTAACGCAGAAGATCAAAGGTAAAGTAGGCAATAAGGCCAAAATTCTTCTCTTCCTGTCATAGTACATGATGGGAAGAAATCTGTACAAAAGATGTTGCTTATTAGATTGGTGTCAGAGAACCAGGCCTCTTCGGGAGGTGGTGCCCACCTAGAAACCAGTGTCATTCATGGCTGCTTCCTAAGTGGGGACAGCCACACCCAAGCCTCTCTCTGTGAAATCAGCACCATTCACAGACTGCAGAGGGAAAGAACCAGACCTCACCAAGGGGTGATCCCAACTGGGAAACCATATCATTTTTGTTGAAGTGGGTTTTATTCTCTTTTGTTTTGTTTGCTTGTGTTAAATCTGATGGCTTGAGCAGCTATTTGAAAGATAGCAAGACATATTATGGTAGCCATTTTGGATTTACTATTGGCTTGTTCTGAAGTTCTTTATTGCATTCATTATTTTGTTTGTATCAGTTCTATTCTGTTCTGTTCTGTTAGATTTTTACTATGTCTGAAGGTATCTGCAGCTATTCTGAAGACAACAAAAGGCACTATGGTAATTGTTGTTGGTTTTGTAAGGTTTTGAAGTCCTGTATCACTTATACTGGTTTTTTAAATTGGTTTTATTCTGTTTTATTTCCCTTGGTTTTATCCTCTTTATAATAAAACAAATAGATAAATAAATAAATTGGTGTCTAGTAATCTCTAGATAGGAGTACATGAATGACCTTCAAAGGATCTGAGAAGTCCATGATGTTGTTAGCAAGGAGTCTCTACTTCTATCATGTTTTCAAAGTGAACTATGATAAATAAGATTATAACTACCAATCTAGAAACTAGATGAATTGCCACCCTACCTTAAATCCAGCTTGTATAAAGTAACTTAACAATTTTATTTAATAACTGACAACTACAAAGTTTATATATATATATATGTATATATGTATTTGTGTGTTTGTATGTGTGTATATGTATTAAATACAGCATTTTTGAAACGTATACAACTCATAATACTGAAACTGTTTTAGTTAGTAGTGTATTACTTTCACACACATCCCATTTTGTTGTGGAGAAAAGACTTTAAATTTATTTCCATAACAATTGTCGAAAATAAAAAATGGTCTTATAACTGCACTCATCATGTTATATATTATTCCATTTAATTTCATTTAATTCTATTTCATAGCAGATAGATTATCTTTTCGTATTCTTAAAATAAATTTTAAATATGTCACTAGGAGTTTAAAAATTTGGCTGGCATCATTTAGCCAGGTAACTGAAAATATTTCTACTTCCCAAATTTCTGTGGAATTGGGGTGAATTTGTTTTTTTGGCTTGTTTTTTTTGATGATTGTTTTCTAGTTGTTTTTAAACTTAGACTGTTTCAAAATTCATATGAATAGTTTTAAGAGCAGTGTTAACTATCAAGCAAAAATCATCCAAATGGGAACATGTTAACACTCTATGTAGGCTTCAATGGGTTCTTTTTTCTGTTTTGAGAGATGAGTCATTCTCATATTTTAACACTTAAATATTTGAGAAATCTTGACCTATTTAATACATGAAGAGTGAAATTTACAAGATAATAAAAACTAAAATACTTTTATCATTAAGTTAAATTCAAGGTGTTAGTTTAACTTCCTTATATTTAATGTTAAAACAAACATTGGGAGCATCTAACCATTTCCTACTGCTCATCTGTGTTGTTAACCCGCTTGTGAAAGACCAACTTTTTCAAACAAATTATGAATCTGTGATCACTGTCAAATAGATAGGAATAATTTTGTGAGTAGTACCTGGAAGGTGACTGGTATTTTACTCACAGTGCCTGCTTGTCCACTTGGAAAATAGCTGGCATCTAATTCCTTACTAAAGGAATGATCCATTCAAAACAATAATCAGTGAATATCCTTAAATTTAATTCCCTGAGCTGGTAGTTATTAGATCTCTGACACTTCAAAATCATAGCAGACACAATGGCACATATTATGAATGTAGCTGTTAATCTAGTTCCACTTTCCTATGACTACTTCTCAAGTAAATAACTAAACTAAGTGGCTTTTGCGCTTCGAAGACAAATTACAAACAGTTTCTTGGTGTAGTCTCATTCTTATTAGAAGAGTACATTGGTTATCAGTCATTTGGGAGAGTGACTTATGAGCAAAAGAAGAAACAAGCACAATCGAAGATTTCTTCCTTCCTCTCTTTGCTGACTCAGGGCATGGCATCTGAGTGAGGCAGTGAACCATGAAGTCCTAGCTTCTCTGTATGAAGTACATGACTGACACCATAGAGCTCCCACCAAGCTCCCACAGGACTGATGAGGAATTATGGGCTAAAGTTAGTGTAGCATGTGCTCTCTGAAGAAGTCACCTGCAAATTACATGGTAGCATTGTCATCTCTCCAGTTATACTACATTATGGAATTTAAGGGAGGGCAAGGCAGATATACTCTACAAGAATAAAAGGGGCCAGAGATATAGCTCAGCATCACAGTGCCTGCCTGGCAAGCATGGGGTCATGAATTTGATTCCCAGTACAAAAAAAAAAAAAAAAAAAAAAAAAAGAATAAAAGACTAACATAGTTTCAGACTGTAAATAATTATGAAGACAATATGGCTTTCACTATTGCTACTAAATCAAAGAAAGATGTTTTCATTTTAATCAGCACAATCCTTTTAAATTTAATTTAAACATTTAAAGTTTAATATAAATATATTGACTAAATAATTTACAGGGATGGACTGATATGTATGTCATAATTATTAAAATACAATATGTGAAGGAAAAAGTAAGCCAATTTCATGTATTTTGAAATTTTTCCAAGTACCAGAACTCAAATGAAGTATGAAAATAAATTAGTATATTCCAGGATTATTACAAAGTGTGCTATGTCTATGCAAGATTCAATGAACTCAGTGTTAGAGGCCTATTATTAATCAGGGAATTGAATGGTAATTTACATTAATTTATGTCAACATATTTGCTCATAAAATATGCCTAAGTTTTAAAAGAAAAATGAAGTTTTCCACTGTTACAGAAAAAAACTTTGAAGTAACACTGCAGTAATTAAAGCTATCTCAATAGATAAAAAATTTTTCATCAAATTCAAAGAGTAAAGTCTATTTAATAATATTTAACAGGAATATTTACAAGAGGGAAAGTACTACTCGAAGTCTGCTATGGCTTGTATCTAGATGCCCCACCAAAGCCTCAAGTGTGCATTGGTGTGATTTTTCAGAAGTGACTGGATCTAGAGTAGGTGAATGTATATAAAGGGTACATGAATATGGATTAAAGATATGGTACTAAATTAGTTCACTGAAGAGTTTAGCATAGTTCTGTATGTGGGTAATGGGAGGACTCACCATGTGTGTGAGTGGTACCACCCAAAAGGCTTGTAGCCTGGAAGGGATAATAGGGAAAGGGACTCTTACTTTGCTACTATTGCTTTCATCCTGCCCTGCCATGGACTGTTTCTCCACTGTGAAGCCCCTCTGCCACACCACCCTGCCTTGGAGCCAGCTGACTACGAACTGAAACCACTACAAACTGTGATCTCATCTAACTTGCAAGTGTTGGGTATTTAGGCCAGACATCAAGAAAGTATCTATAACAAAGTCCAAATACACTCATGTTTTAATTCCATTTTTGTTAGTTTCTAGTTTTGTAGGGATAACGAAGACATTCATCATCTTGGACTTCAGTTTCCATATTGAGAACAATGTGTTAATGATATGTTCTTGACAAGATTACTCTCAGATTTAGAAATAAATAAACAAAATGCCTACAGATGTAAATAAATGATGATTATTATTTGGAGGTTATCCTTTTGCATAGTACCTAGTAAACCATGTAGTGAAAAGTTTTTAGTGTTTGAATAGGAGAACATGCAAAATATTGTTAATAAAATTGTTGCCATTTTTAAATGTTTGGGAACAAATTCCAAATAAATTAAAAAGTTTAATCTTCCCTAAATTATTTATCAATGTTAAACTCCATTTCACAACTTATTCTAAACACAACGACCTTTAAAATATACACTTCTGACAACTCACAAATTAATTTCACCTCCAAATCCCATTACTTTGTGTTTTCAATTAATATTCTGTCATTGTATTTGACATGCAGTATCCAAAGGAAGGAAAACAGAGCACAAAGAAATACACAACACATTGAGGAATACACACCTCCCATTTTATAATCATTTCCTTGGGTTGAGAAGCTTGAACCCTTATGTTTTGTGGATTCTTGTCTGGAGCTGAAAAATGACAAGTGTTAAAATTATTTTTATCATTACATAGTAACTAACAGGGAAATCATCATATCACTCCCCTTAAAACCCAGATATTTAAATGAATTGTGTTTAATAATTTAAAATGTTACAGTTACTGAAAGATATTTAAGGCAGCTTTTAAACATACATGTAATTTACAGGAATAAAGTAACATTTTAGACTTATATAATTATTATCCCTTGGGTAGTAATTAGTTTCTCCTGTACATGCTTTCTCACTCTTACATATGTATACCTATATATTATATATATATATTATATATATATATAAAATATGTATTTTTAAACCTGCAACCTAAATTTCTAAACCTGATTTTTAAAAATGCATTTTCATTTTAAAGCTGCTGTACATTTTTTTGTCAGAATTCTGATGATAGAAATACATACTATGTTGTAATGGAGGATAAAATTAAACCTCATGTATTAACATCTACAGTTAGGTTTTAGGAGCACCAAATAGAAAGCCACATATAACGATGAAATATACACAGATCAACACATTTTTTAGTAAGAACTGAGCAGGAAGTTTAGTCCTCTTTGATGTACGTTAAAAATCACACAGATGTCTAAATCAGTTTATTTCAACTTGTCTTTTTTACCCTAAAAAGTAAATTATATGCTAGCCTATTTGTTTCACTCAAGAAACAATAAATACCACGTCACAACCACATGAATGCCTAAAGCCAGTTCACAAATTATTTTTGCACTATAATACTTGAGACTGTATTTTGTTTTATTTTATTTATTTCGGTCTTTTTGAGACAGGGACTCATTATGTAGTTCAGGCTGGCCTTTGCTCACTTTGTAACCCAGGCTGGTCTCAAGCTTGCAATGCTCCTCCTGCCTCAGCTTCCCAAGTCCTGGGATTACAGGAGTGTACCATCACATCTGGCCAATACTTGAGACTTTAAAAAACAGGCAATTTAGATGTGGAGTTAGAAAAATACTAAATACATAAGAATTAAAAATAGGCACACGGGTTCCAGCTCTACCAGGTCCTGTGACTCAGCGTGACCCACCAGAGGAATGCCTGGCCAGCCTCGCAGGACACAGAGGTACTCAGCCCAGCCCAGCCCAGGACCCCAGAACTGCTCATCAGGGACTGACCAGCAAGCTGCAGGGCCTTGGAGAGCTTGGGCTCCCCCAATCAGAGTGCAGAGTGCACGTGAGCTCCATACTTCAGTGGAGAGATCTGTGCACCACATCCTAAAGCTCACGGGCCCCGCTCAGCCAGGAGCAAGGCCCTGGCACTGTAGGTCTGGGACTCGCCCAGGCTTGCCCAGCACAGCAGAAGCCCTGAATTTCTTGCAGCCAGACTTAGGTTCTGGGCGGTGCCACACTCCGGGATGCACTCTGCCTAGCTCCCTGGGACAGGGAGGCCTTGGCCCCCACCCAGTTAAGGTGGAGGCTCAAGCCACACACCCCGCGAGGCCGCCCTCACTTGCTGCACATGGGATCCAGCTCTACAGGGTTCCTAGGCTCAACGTGACCTGCCAGAGCAAGGCCCAGTCAGCCTCGCAGGACACAGAGCCACATAGGTTCTAGAAGAAAATGACAAAATGAAAGACCACGAGGCAGTCTCAGTCCCCCAGCCCACTGAGAACAAACTCAAGACACATGGAAATGGAAGACAGTGGGAGTCACACAACTGAACTTTCTGAAATCATAGAAAATGCAGTAAAGAAATAGCTCAATGAAGCTATAGAGAAATTCAAATCAGAAATATTCTCTCAGCTAAAAAATGAAATGAGAATCATTATTGAAGAAATGTGTGTATTTAAGAAGAGCAAGATAAAAAAATAGAAGGACTTAAGAAAATAATCAAAACTTTGAATGAACAATATGAGACACAAACAGAATGCATGAAACAGATGCAAAGGGAAATGCAGGAAATGAAAAATTCCATGGAAACCTTGAAAAACTGCTTGAATGAAGCTGAAGATAGAATCTCAGATCTTGAAGACAGCATGGGAGATCATGGCCATGAAAGAAAAGATCTCCTAAAAATAGTAAGGAACCAAGAAACAACAATTCAACAGCTGCAAGATGATGCCAAGAGAAATAACATAAGATTAATAGGCATAAATGAAAAAGCAGGAGTCAATACCAATGACCTGCGAAGACTAT